>KL285934.1:0-22109 GCA_000699545.1 Podiceps cristatus
CGAGCAGCAGTCAGGGAGCAGGGATATTCAGTCCCCCCCCGCAGCTCTCCCAGAGAGCACAAGGGAACAGACAGATGAACACACAGGCCCGAACGAAATAAAACAACAATAAGATAACAAGAAAGGAACGTGAACAGAACACGAACTGAACAAGGAACCCGAACCCTAAGGAAAGGGCAAGGGTAACAAGGCAAAAGACAAGGGCAAAAAGGGAATGCAAAAAGGGCTGAGGGGCAGTGGCTGACCCTCACTTATACTGGGCATGACGTCTATGGTATGGAATACTCTCTTTGGCCAGTTTAGATCAACTATTCGGCTGTACCCTCCCAAGTGTTTGAACCTGCTTATTAGCAAAACTTGGGAAACTGCAAGATGTCCTTGGTCGTTCAGCAGCAGCGAACAGCAGCAGCGTGCTGTCACCTTGTTTCACATACCAATTCGAAAACACAGGAGCTGCTGCAGGCAAAAACTAGCTCCATCCTGGCTGAAACCAGGACATTCTCCCCCTGCACAATGCTGTGCATGGAGCATTCTGTGCATGTATTTTCTCTGTAGATTTCTAATGTTTTTATTAACATTAGCTGGGGAATCAATGAAGGTGGCAGCCTTCACATGTAGTGCCTAACAAAATACCAGGCTGTGCTGGATCTCTTGCAACACAGCTCAAGTGGATCTGTCTTTGATCAGAATACACTCTGTGAGACCAAGCTCTGGTGGCATCATGTCCTCTGAGTCTGTGAAATGGCCACCTGGAGCTCCCTTTGGGCACTTGGTCAAGTACAATGGTACTCCCAGCAGCATCTAACCAGGACGTTTTCTCGATGAGTGATCTTTAGATCATGCATCCCCTCAGCGCATCCCAATATTTCCAGTTTTGCCTGGAAGCTTTTTGAAAACCTCTTTGGATCCTGCAGCTGAGAGGGGATGAGGGTTGCACAGCACACAGGTACTCCATGACTGTGTCAGCCTGCGAGGGAAGCGCATGTGCCCATAGGCTCTCACTGCGCAAAGGCCTCCAGCTGCAGGCGGCAATGGTGCTTGGGCACTTGCAGTGTGCGTGCAGGTGGTCAGTGCATGTCAAAGAAGTGAAACTACTGGTAAATAATGATTATCCTCATTTGGTTTTGTCATTGATTTTTTTAGCAGATACTTTTAGCTAAATACTGGATATTGATGATTTTGCAGATGACATAAGGCTAGGAGGTATAGCAAATTAAGAAGATAGTTCGAAGTCCAGAAAGATTTGGATCATTTGAGGCACTGGATGGAGTGAGATGAGGTTAAGGGTGTAATACACCTAGGTAAGAATAGTACACAGGATAGATAATTAAGGATGTGTTACCTTCAATGCAGTTCAGAAAAACTTGCAGTAGCAATCAACATTTAATAAACTGGCTACAGCATGAGTTAAAAATAACTATTGTTTTGTAATGTAACATCACACTGAAAAAATTGAAAGTATCCATATATATTTACATACATTGCTGTTTAAAATATATTGTGATATGTGTTTTGTTTTAAACAAAAAATAAGCTGTCATTTGTTGCCAGTGTACAGTATGCAAAACTGAATTTGTGGTTGTCTCTCAAAGCCTTGGGGGAGATGAAAGTAGGGAGTATGTCACCACCCTTTTCTTCCCTAGCTGGTTTGTGACATTCCTGGAAAAGCAAAAAATTTAGGAAAAAGAATCTAGGGATTGTTTCTATAAATAAGAACATAAATGTTAAGCTGCCGTAGAAGCCCACCTAGCTAGTTCCATGTTTACATGGCGTACTCCAAGGAAAGAAATATTCCTAATCTAGAAGATGTTCCCATAAAGTCCCGATATCAAATGTTCCTCATAAAGAGTTCTGTTGCAATGTTAAAAATGTACCTCTTCCCCTAAGAGCTGAAATTAATGTTATTGGGAGTTACTCATGCAATTAAATGAAAAAGGAGGCGGAAACCCAAGATTCTTTTTGCAGGGCTGCATCAACATAAATTAAGGCCCCATAAACAAAGCACTAAAAGATGACCCAGGGTTCCACCTCCCCTTAGCCTGTGGTATGATTTTTCTCTTCTGGACATTACTTCTCTATTTTGTGTGGAACATACCTCATTCTTTGACTGTCTAGGTATCAGAAGGGGGAAATGATGCAGAAATTGCGTGCAGAAATGATGCAGTTCCCTGTGTGTTGGGTGCCTGCATCCTGGCAGACATCCTCCATTGTTACTTGGTTGAGTTGAATTGGACAATTTTGGTATTTTAGTCATGCAAAAGTAGGCTTATTTATGGTTGGTGACAAAAGGCAGCAGAACAGATCAATAAAATAGAAAATAGAGGTGGACTTTCTTAGCTTCGCTGACTTGTCAGGCATCTCTACACTGGATTAGAGCCTTTTAAAGTGATTTACAGTGCTCTGAATGTTGCCTTTCTCTGCAGGAGGAACTTCTTGAAAATAATTTGCAAACTTTGGCTACTGATGTGGCTCCAGTTTTTAAAAAGCTTGCTCCCGAAGCTTTCCAGAACCAGGTAGGTCTGTGACATTCAACTAGTGTAGCTGCAGCTGTGAACAGGCAGCAGAGTTTGAAAACAAGATGAAACCCCGAAGTATGTTCATGGGTAGAAGCCGCAGTCCTCGCAGATGTGGTGAATCCCCTTGCTTGCTTACAGTGTTTACTTCATTTGGCTAGTTATATATAAAATACTGCACTTTTGTTATTTCATCTGGCGGTTAAGTTATTCCCTGAGCTGTGCATGTGTTAAAGGCCTAGAGATAATGCTGTAAATAAAATGGTTTTATTATTTAAAGACATTTTGGCTCTGGCTGAGCCAATTATCTTGTCATAAGTGTTGCATGTTTCATAGGAAAACATGCGCTCTCTGGTCATTCTTACTGGCTGCGTTTATTCCGTCACCAGTGCAGTTGTGGCACGTGGGGTTCCAAGTTGCTCACTTTCAGTCCCAAGTACCTATAGTTTATTTTGCTTTTAGGTGGAAAATGAACACATGGGCCCAGACTGTCGGCTTGGATCCAAGGACGGTAGGCCTTTCTCTGGTGTAACAGCTTGCATAGATTTCTGTGCCCATGCCCATAAGGACACACATAACATGCACAATGGAAGCACTGTGGTATGTACATAGGATTTTCTCATTTGTACTCTTCACTCTTGTGATTACAGTGTGTTTTAAAATGCTGCTTGATTTAGTGGGTACATGTGCATGAATTAAGGTATTATGAGATTAACTGCATGCTGCCATTTATAAATTCCCACATTATTTGCATATATTTATTACTGGTCTACAGAGGACATAAGTTCATCTTATTATAGAACAGATCAAGAGAAGTGTGGGAGTGATCCTTCCTACAAAATACTTTAATTCTTTTAAGATGCCTAGGCCCTTTGGAGAGGGCTGGCCATAGGACAGACAAGCTATTCACGGTAGAGGTTTGATGTCCAAAGGCAAATAATTCTCTAACCAGGGAGTTGTGCAGACTTCTGTAAAGGAAGAGCTGAAGCAAACTGATTCATAATTGATTTACCTCCCCCAGTCTTGATTCTCATCAAGTTTACTTTTTCTTGTCCTGTGCACTTACCAGGCTTCATGTTAGTAGAGTTACTAGTCAGAAAGTAAGAGTGTATGGTATCATAGTGGAGTCAGGTGACTATTTTAAATCTCAGTATGAAAGGAAAACCTACAGATGTGGGGTTTTTGGTCTGATCGTTGTACCAAATACCTTGCTGGATTGCTAGTGAGAAAATCTGATGGGATTTACTCAGTTAAGTGATCTTTTAGACATTGAGACCATAGTCTTGAAGGCAGACAATCTCAAAAGAGAAAAAATAAAAAAACCCCTGACAATCTGGGGTTTTAGTAGTCTAAATAACTAGGATGACTTCTTGTACATCCGTGGAGGTAACAGTCAAGAATAATTTCTCTATCAAAGGATGGATATCTGGGAAAAAAGATCCATCTAAAATCCCTGCGTGCTCTAGAAACAGCCTTTAAAAAAATTTGGAAATGAAAATTGAATTATTATGTTGCTGTGATTCAATAAAATGTTGCATTTACACATATACTTAGCATGTGTGTGTGACATAAGTGAAATTACTGGAACAATTGTTTAGTATTCTGTGCTTGTATGTTTGGCAAATGTCCATTACTTTAAATTACGGAAGCGGGTCTTGGAATTTACCAGAAATGCGAGTCCTGAATAGACTAATATTTTTGCCTAGCACTGAATGCTGCTTATATGCAGATATTTAATAAGAAAATGCTGGAAGTGTACTTTGCAAAATATTAGTCAGATGCTATAAGTAAGCTCGTGAGTGTAAGTACAGTCACTTCAAAGCTGCTGAAGCATGGGAATTCAAACTTCTTAAAGATCCTAAATTTGAAAATGAGACTTCCTTCTCATAACAAACTGAATGGTACACTTCTAAATGAAATATATTTTAGGTATTCCGAAAATAGTATTTTGTTAAGTGCTACGTTGCCTCTTAAAGACAAACTGAGCCTGCTACTTACTCTGAATCCTGGAAAACTTCTACATTATGGCCAGAAGTGGCTGGAGGGACAATTAGCCCTTTTTTTGAGGAATGTATTAGGGAATAGTTCTATGTATGTATTTTATCTGTAATCATCCGATGTCATTTCAGCTTTAGATTGTCCTTGCTGGTGTTGATCTTTTCTATGATTGTATGCAGTGTGTTTGCAAGTAATTCCAAATCTAGGCAGCATGGAAAATTGACCTGTGTAAGGTCATGGTATAGCCCAGAATTTACCATTCTCTTTCTATCAAGTTCTGCCAAATTTTGTAAGTCTTGCAGAACATTATGAAATCGTTACAACTGCTGAAAACTATGCTTTGGAATCTGATTTTCATCAGATAGCTCGCTCATGCAAATAACTATTGCATACCTGATACTCTCTTTATTTAGATTTGATCTCTCTTTAATATACTTGTAACAAAGGCCTGTATATAAATAGGAAATAATTGCAAGTATTGACAATCGATTTATATACTTGAATTGGGGCATTTGGAAAGTGAATTCGAGTTCAGAGTTACCTAATGTTCTGTATACAGCCTTCACAGTGAGAAGATATGGGTGTGATTCATAGGATGTATAGGGTTTGCTGAATAGATGAATAGATCATCTGTCATCTAACTGTATATAGTTAGTGGTGCATATTGGAAGCCTAAAGCAAAAAATGTTGTTCTGCAAACAGGGTGATGGGGCGTGCCAGGCTTTCTTCAGCATAGATCAGTTTGAGGATGGTCAAAATCAGTGTTGTTAATTTTGGCTTGTAAGCAAATCTGGTAATAGCATAGAACTAGTGGCAAGAATACAAAAAGCAGTTCCTACGTGTGATTTTCGCATCTGTCTGGTCACCGCCTGCATTTCCATCCAGTTCCAGAAGCTGCTTCAGATGCCTACTTTGTTTAAAATGAATTATGATTTCTTAGAGGTCACTGGTAATAATGATGGAGGAGTCATTTATGTAACTATGACATACTTTGTAAAAGGTACTATGTGCAAGTAATACATTAACTGAGGTGACAGCTTTCATATAGCTGATTGTTTCCTGATGATGCGGTAATAAACAGAATGAGAATGATTTGCACTGCCTTACAAACCTCAAACATCTGTAACTTTATTATTTTTCTTGTTTGTGATTTTTTCAATGGTAGTCACACCTTGTAGTCTAAAGTCTGTACAAAGTATGCTTGTCATCTTGCACCTTGTTAGTGTTGGTAAGATTTCTTTTCTTCCTCTTTATTCTGACACAAAATCTTAATTTATAAAATCTAAAGTTCCTCTAGACTGAAAAGGTTAAAATAAATACCTTATAAGATGGTATTTGTGAATGCTGCCAGTGCTGTCACCACTACCTACGGCACAAGTGACACCTTTTCATTTTCTCCCTTTGGTTGTTGTGAATCACTTTTACTAGAAATATGAAAGGAATGCTGCACAGTGCACTGAAAGTAAAGGAAAACCAGAATCTATTTAAATTATTTAACCCAGACACAGATGCGAGCTACATGAGTTTAATGATAAGCATGGAGTTTACTGTATACTTAAAAGAATATATCCTCTGAGCTACCAGTAGCAGTTTCTTTGCTCTGTCTCTGCCTGTATTTCAGAAGAGCCTTCGTGTACTTTTCAGGGTATACATGGTTTGGTGATTGTGGGTGACTCTGAAAAGAAATGAGGCTGTCGTTTTTGTTAGCAGTGGGGGGAAAAAGTCTTGGAAACTACTTCTGTAGATACAAGACAAAATAGTACATCTTAACTTACAAAAATTGAGGATTACCATGGGAGGTTTGATTTGATGAACATTTTTCCTGTCTGGCAGAATCACCCTGAATTTAGCAGAGTTGCTTTTTAGCAGAAAAGCTAAAAATAAAAATGAATATTCCCTGTTTGCTCTGTAGTGGAATGAAAACACTTGGCAATTCTACAGAGGTGTAAACTAACGTGTTTATCTGAAAGAAGCAAAAGTTATTTCTGCCTACAAATTGAGTTTTTAAAGAACCTTTAAGTCAATAAATATACCATCCACTTTTACTCAGACTCTTTTGTCATCTTTTAACGTTCTCCTAAGGGTCACTGGTGTACGTTACAACTGCAGTGTTAGGGTACAGTGTTCCTTGTGGATATGAAGCTAGACCGTAAATGGGCAACACACAGATAAAAGCTTTAGAGTTATTAATGGAGTCTGTGAAATGTAAGTATTTTTGTTTCTTCATTGCATTAGCTGCAAAGGATCACCTTCTTCATACCTGTGTGAATCCATTTAAATCACATACAGGGTTTTACAGTGACTGGAACAAAATGGTTAATGAAGACTTTGCTAGTTCTGTAGCATGTATATGGATGAGTGCCTCTCATCCTGTGGGGTGCGTGGCCCTCTTTGCTGGGATTGAGGAAAGAGAGAGGCCAGCTGCAATTACGTGCATTTGTCGGTGCCACACAGTCTGTAGTAGGCACTGTGGAAGAAGGTGAGGAAGATAAATCCATGCTTCAAGGGCAGCTACAAGATAAAATTTATTGGCAGCAGAACTAAGTAGCATTAATTAGCAATCCATCAACAAACTGTTCCTGATTTATTTAAAAAAAAAAAATCCTCTGGTCTTCCAATAACTTCCTGTATTTCTGTAGTTATAGCTCATCAAGTCATTGCATATAGATGCAGGCCTTTGGAATAAGTGACAGAATGTCTCTGTGCAAGGCCAGACCACATTCTGGACCATGCCCATAGGTTGCCTTGTGAGGTACAGCAGTACCAGCTGCTTAAATTGGTGGTTCAGATCATAACAGAGAAGAGAAAAGATAAACCCCACAGGGCTGTAAAGGAAGGATTTTTGTTACAAAAATTTGACACTTCCTCTGTGTGTGTGTCGTGGGCAAAAGGAAAACATGTTTGGGGTTCCCTTCTCTGACTCTGACTGAGGCATACTTACTCAGTTTGTCTCAGCTGTAAAGGAAAACCAACATTGTTTGTGTTTGTTGTGGTAAGCAATGATGATGCAGCACCTCAGAATCCCAAATGGCACCCCTGCTTTCCATCTACAGTGGGAAGAAGAGTATAGGAAACCCGAATCCATCTTTCAGGTTTAGAAAGGCTCTGACTGCTTTGCTGAAACTTGAATTTAAAACATCTGTTCTTATGAGATAGCAGAAAAGGCTACATCACTTCTACATGTGAAGTTCAAGAGGACAAAGGCAGATCAAAGAGTCCTAGAACAACGCACTGGGAGCTGTGTGGCTGCAGATGTTTCTTTGGAGCTCTGTGGAGGGAATTCCATTGAGTTCATGGGTGCATTGTAAGTTAGTTTGGGGGGTTTTTGTTTTTGTTTTTTTTGGGGGGGGGGGGGGGTTTATTTTAAACAAAAAACTATTTTACAAATATGTAAGATTAACCATGACATCATTAAACCCAGAACAGGTAATGGTTTTGATCAGCAAGCACACTGGAAACCTAAACAAACAACATTTTCTTCGGCTTTTGAGCACCCTGGATGATTCAGCTGCATGTTCTGGAAAAAGTATTCAGAGAGGCAGGATTTGCAGCTTCACTGTGTAAATCGGCTTTAACAGAGTCCATGATTTTCTCATGTTCAGGTTTGATTTTAGTCTGTTTGCAGCACAGTATCAGTACCAATGGAAAAATGTTGCTTTTAACTTCTCAGTGATAGCTTCTCTTTAAGTTTCTTAATTTAGATCTGAATATTAACCTGGCTTTTGAAATGGATATTTCTCTTTTGGTGGATTACTCTACCTCAGCTGTAAATTACTAGCCTATCTCTAGGGCCCTAATTTATATTTTCCCCATAGCATTAACTTTGCAGTTATCCACTTGCCTTTGTCTTTCCTTTTATATAAAATTATATCATGGGGGACACTGACCTTGAAATTTTACATCTATTAAATTTGCTATCATGGTATTTAGGCTGTAGGTGCACCGGTCTTCAGATTTTTAACATGATTTTTAATATACATGAACTTCTTAATTTTATGTATTTTAGCTCAGTATTTAACACATGATGTGTGTTGGAATTGACTGTACTTTCAACGTAGTTGTGCCAATGTACTGCAGGTCCTCAAAACGGTTCTTGAGCTTTTGTGTTCTAAAGAGGGTTTTGGCTTTGACAGTGACAAATACTCATTTTTGCTTAATTTTTCTTTCAACCAATACAAGCTCTGATTTTTGCCTCTGCTTGTACGCTTTCCCTCCCCGGTCAAGCATTATGAAAATGTAGGGCTAATCTGCCTTTGCCTAATTGTGTAAGTCAGATGAAAGATGACTGATATGTTTTTAAGAGTAAATCTTTTTATGGAAAAGAACAAGTCTAATAAATGCACAAGATCAGTTTTCCATGAAAGTGTCTGGTGAAATACATGAAAATTGGATGAGGGTCTCAGTTTTCAAAATAAGCAAGACTGGATTGAATCTTCAAGATGTGGACACTTTCAGACTAGTGCATGGGTCCAGAAACATACAGGTTAGATAGAATATTTTCAAAGACCAGTGAGAATTATTCTGTTTCTGACAAGAACCAGTGGTAGCTAGGCCCCTCCATGCTTGTTTTATTACTGCTTTTGGTTTTGATTTAGACTGGGAGGATGTGCTGGACTGCCTAAGAACATGAGTCATATGAAATTGTGCTCTCTCGTGTCTTACCCTCTTCCATTTTTCCTGAACAACTCAGAATCTACTAGCAAATTTCAACCAGATTTCACTGAACTTTGCAGAAACTGAATTGTCTTGGAGATTTTAACCTCTTGTTCCAAGTTGTGAAATTTCACTGTTGAATGGGGGAGACAGGTCCAGGCTAGCTCTTCGGTTGAGGAGGCAGCAGGGTCCTCAGGGCCCCAGGTTAATCTGCGGGTGCCTGCTGGCTCGATAGCCGGGAGGCACCAAGCTTCAGCCGGGCCCTGCTTCCACTGGCTGGTGGTCGCGGGGCATGGAAGGGAGCTGGGATAACAGTGCTGGGGTCGGGCGCGTGGGAGTGCGGGGACGGAGGAGTCCATAGGGAACCAGGCGTCATTTGCTGCTCATGGAACAACTTATTTTCTCTAAATCTTCCTCATAGTCCAAAGGCTGCCCAGTAGAGGTAAGTACGCATGGAGCAAGCACATCAGTAAATGCTACTCATCAGCTTCTAATTGCCCCTTCACTTTGCCTTCTTAAGAGCCCTTCTCTCTATCCTTTCAAAATGGCACCTGGAAAGCTCTTCTCCTTTGTCTGTGCCCCTCAGACTTTTTCCTTTTGCTGCTCTGCAACTGCCAAGCTTTGCATATAGCTATTTATGAAGCCCTAACCCCACCACCTTATTGATTTAGGATTTTTAGTTTGTGATTCTGTAGTTTTATTATTCTGGAAATAATTGTGTGATGCCTTTATGTGAAAGCTCTGCTATAAAAGAAGAAGTGCTTGGTTATTCCCCCCTAGAATGTTAGGCATGGTGATGAGGTACTGGGAAACTGTATTAACTGTTTATGATAGGCATCATGTTCAGCCTACGCAATGATGGAATGACAAAGTTTCCATTTAGGGAGTATCATCTGATTCTTGGATGACACTCAAATTTCTGTATGTGTGTAGTCCCCGTGGAACAGAACCTTAACCAAGCCATGATATTAATGCATGGGTTTCTAGTAATGTATATTGCTGTGGAAAACAGTAGTCTCCTAGGAATGTAATTAATAAAACTGGAAATGGTGTGACTGTTGGTACGCTTGCTCGTATCTGTAAAACTGTCACCACCCCCTGGAAAGCATAGAATGAAACCAGCAAGCATACTGCTGGCTTTAGCACTGCTTTTAAGGTGAAAGGTTAATACTATGAAAATTGTAAGTACTGCAAAGATTCGGCAGTGATTCAGAAAAATTATGGTAAGAGAAACAGTTGCAATAAGTTTGAAAATTTATCCACAATTTCTGGATGTGACCAGCCTTCCCTTCTCTGCTGCAGTAGCTCACAACACCTAATTTAATGAGAGAAGTTGGTCAGTGGCCTAAGAGAAAACAAACATTTGCTGGGTCTGGTGGCTTCATTACAGCAAGCCAGCAAGCAGGCAGACTTGGGGAGGGTTGTTAACTTAAAGTGTGCATAAAGAGAGAGGTTGGAACTGAGATTTGCTAAGAATATAGAGCAGCATGGGTAACTGACTTTTTTTTTATCTATTTGCCAGACAAAAAACAAAACCAGTTCCATGTCATAGAAACTTCTTGTTTAATCCAATTTTTTTCCCATATTTTTAAGTCCTTAAAAATGAATCTGAACATCAAATATGTATTAAAAAAACAAAACAAAACAAAAAAACCAAAACAACGAAAAATCTGAATGCTTAGGAATTTACAGTATATTTACAGCTCAGATGATTTACCAAGGCTGGCATATGTTTGCACAGAGTGTGAGCTGAGCCAAAGTTTCATTTTTCCTGTCTATGACATGTGCCTTGGTCTTATTCTTAAGTACCAATGATTTTTCTGCATTGTCATAAATCAAACAAAATATTTGTCAGATGTTTCTATTTGAAAGACCTGTAGCATTGGGGCCATCAAATGTAAGAAAACGGTGAAGTCTAGGATGACTGCTTAAATAACTGTGGTTTATGTATGTGGTTGTATTTGTAAATGTGTCTGTTCTTGCCAGGTCTGTACATTAACGAAGGAAGACAACCGGAGAGTGGGGGTGATTCCAAGCGATGAACAGCTCCATGTGTTACCTCTTTACAAAATTTCACAAACAGACGAATTTGGCACTGAAGAGGGACTGGAAGCTAAGATAAAAGCTGGAGCTATACAGGTGCTCACAGCTTTTCCAAGAGAAGTACGAATGTTAGCAGAGCCTCTTAGAGCTACAAAGAAAAAGAAACCAGACACAAGGAGGACCCCGACTGAAAAGCAGTCATTAATAGATAAAAAATATTCAACACCAGTAAAGCTGAAAACTGAAGCCCCAGAAAATCTTGGCAACACTTTGCATTGTTTAGGTGAGTGGTACTTATTAAATTCCGCAGTCTGTTATGATACTGTGTTGCCTCTTACCTATTAGAGGGGAAGGAGAAGCCCCTTAATCCTCAGTTTTATAAAATACTTGTATATTCAGCATTTTAGGGGCTAACGAGCAAGTCATTGTAGTCAATGTTCTCTCTTGGCACAGGGTAAAAAAAAAAAACAAAACAGGTCATTGCCCAAAAGTAAGTTTGAGGTGGTGTGTTAGCACCAGTGAAATATTCCCAAGATCCCTTATTCTCATAAGTAATGGCAGTAGGATCATCTTGAAATACTGTTGTAGGAATGTTTATCTGAATAACAGACATGAATTTCTGTCATTTGAAAGTACAAGAACTGTGTTACCCACTTCATAGGAAAGACAATGGCTTTCTCAGAATCAGAGTTGATAATTCCCTATCAATAGTGTGGATGCTGCTGCAAAGCAAGAGGTTTGCAAAAGAGCTCCAGGTTTTGTTTACCTAGTAACAGTGCTTCTCAAATTGTTCCTTGAAATGTTGTTAGCAAGGGCCACAGAGGTGGAATCAGCAGCTAGATAAAAGGTATGCCATGTTTTTTCTGTTACAAGATCACTGTGGGCAGAGTTTTCTGCCATAACATGAGCTTGTGCAACATAGAACTGTGACCTGACTGAGCTGTGTGGAGGCGTTTTTGATTTATGTTACTGTCCCTGGGGTCAGATTTTGGACCAGTGCTTCAGAGGACAGGACTACTCTATGGGACTTTGCAGTAATGAGAAGTAGAAAAGAAGGAAGAGGTAGAGGAAGCCATGAACTTGGGGGGGGAGGGCGGGGAATATAATAAATAAAAGCAATTAAAGCATAGCCTGTCTGCCTTTTATCTGCTATAATTTTGAATTTTATTTCATGACAGACATCCAGATACGTGTAGTAGAAATAAGGGGAGGAATAATAATTGTATTTAGAACATCATCTTCGTTCTGGGGGAAAACATTTAAAAAAAAATAAGTTATAAGGACAAGAAAAGCAGTATTACTGACATACCTTGGAAATTAAGACACATTTTGTTAATCTACATGCAAGTTTGGGAGAGACTGTTCAGGCATTGAAACAAATGTAAAAGGACTCCTCAGGCTGGAGACAACATCCAGCAATGACTCCGAAGCAGTGTTTAATAACTTCCGTCATGGTCAGGGTGGACTGGAAGTCCTGGAAGCATTAGAGGGCTCTGGTTTGGGAAGGAATTCTGAAATCGTCTGATCTCACTAGGAACTTGTTTTGAAACACTGAATAGACTTATGAACTGCCTGTCTGTACATGACGTTGTAGTTAGATAGGCATGGCTTCGGTATCTGAAAACCAGGCCTTTAACAAGTGGTACAATATCCAGAGGTTTGCTATACGCTTTGGGAACATAGAACTTTATTCCTTGAACAGGCGAAAATAACAAAATAACTGTGTAAACAAGCCAACTTACATAATTTGTTTGGAATTGAAGTATGTTGGTAAAGTAATTTAAAAGGGCTGCGGATAAAAATAAGTCACAGTGAGGAATAAATACTTTTATAAGTGAGAAAGTTGTTCAGAGATGAATTTACCTGGCATCAAAGATGGTGGTGAGGAAGACCTTCTGAGTGCTGAAGACAGCTGAAGTCAGCATGGTAGAGCATGCATATGCGAAGGCTTGGTTTGAATCTCAACTGGGCCAAGTCCTTTGTAGAAACGCTGTCTATTAAATAGGCTGCACTTGTCATGCTCCTTTGGCAAATGGCAAGAAGCACAACTGTTAATTTTTACATTTCTGCTAACACTGAGTCTTTGAAAGCCTAGATTATTACAAAATATGTATTAAAGATAGAGGCCTTATATCCCTCTTTGTATAGTCCTGTCATTAATGTAATCACATATTCTACCCATATATTTGAATTAACTCCTCTTAATCTCTGCCACTTTGCCCTGCAGAGCAAGGAGCTTCTGGCAAGAGGTGGGGAATTTGCTGGAGCTATGGCCATTTTGAGAGTGCTGTGGGTTGTTAAAACTTATTTTCAGAGAGTATAAGTCTTTCTTCAGACGTGATGGTTGCATGGTTGGACTCGATCTTGGAGGTCCTTTCCAACCAGACGGTTCTATGATGGAAACGTGTTTCAGATCTTTTGGAGGAAGGCATTGGTCTGGTGTGAAATGCTTTGAGTTCGATTTCATTGAAAAGTTTTTTTAAAGAGTTGATGCAGTTTCCTGATGTCCCTCCACAATGAGACGTGATTGTGTCCATAATTCATCCCACTTTACCTTTTTTGCATTCCTATTGACAGAATGTTTTTTAATCCATCACTATTTATAAATTATTAGAAGGTAGAATAGAAGAAAGAATAGTTCTTCTATATTTGGCAAAGCAATTAAACATTCTGTGTATTTATGGAACAAAGAAGAAACACTGACAGAGATGGTCTTTTATGAGAATATGTGAGAGCTCTCTGTGGGGTGCCAGTTTGCCAGCAACACACATGTAAAGCAATTTCAGGGCATGATGCAAAGCCCATCAAAGTTGACGGAATTCTTTCCCATTACTCCAGTGGACTCTGGATTGAACCTGTCCATGATGGGAATGAGTCATTTGGGGAGACTGTTCCACAAACAAGCACAACTGCAGGGTGCCAGGACTAGAAACTGATTTAGGGAGCTGACATAAATTGAACAAGTATGTCTCCACAAAGGTCTGAAATAATTGTGTGGCAATTAGATGGAAAGCAGCCAAATCACATGATGCAGCTTTGTAAGGATGGATTTACATGGAGTATGTTGCCAGATACTTTTAAAAAAAAAATAAATCTGAGTAGTTACTTGCTAATGCACAAATCATTGTAATTCAGTAACTTTGCTGCAATGGATAAGATATATAGACACACTTTTTCCTTTGATCATAATGCGGGATTAAAGCAGCTGAGAATTTTGATTGTTTCACAGGTTTAATTTCAGACAGACTAAATTTCATCATTTATGTAAAACTAACTTCCTGCTAGTCTGGGCAATGCTGAAGGCCAGCGGGCAGCTGCTGGGAAGCACTTGTGGAGAGCTGGGCTGTGTGAATTGGGAGTGAGTGGTTATTTCATTTTATCTGTGTAGTTTACTCATCCATCTGTGAAACACCTTTCTATTTTATACACGAGCAGTCTGACTGGAAAAGGTGTTACTTCAGCAAGGATATTATGTAGTTACGGTCATAGAGATATTCCTAAAAAGGTAAAAGTAACCATTCTGAAAAATCTGTAGTCTTCATGTATGTCTTCCGTATCAGAAAGCAAGTGTGAAAATACTAGAAAAGTTATATTTTATTAACTAAGTGAAGAAAAGTACTTACACTTTGGTATGCATTTTTTTTAGGGAACAAAACAGATGCTTTAAAACCTGGAATAAAAACGGAGACTTCCGATCACCTCTATGCCATGAAACATACTTCAAATACTACTAAAAATTGTTCTTTATTAAAACAGTACACAGCTTCCTCCCCTTTTAAGGTGGATAGTTTACATCCTTATTCATCTTTAGCACATAAGCCTGGCATAACAGCAGTGACTAATATTCAACAAGATTTTTCAGTTCCCTACGGGTATTTTGAATGCAGTAGTAAGCAACCTCACGTGACACCTTATGTTAATTGTAAGAACTTTGATGTGTCGGTCAAAGATTGTACTGGAATTTTGCTGAATGATAAGATGAATGGCGTGCCACCAATTCTTCCAGAGGTTACTGCTCCAGGCCCCCCAGCCCATAAAGACCCTCTGCCCACAATACTTGAACATCAGCCAGAGAAACAGAATTGTCAGCTTCAGTTAGACAATTCTTCCCAGATGATCAGCTCTTGTGATTTGTCAGTACCACTAAGCTCTCCGGCAAAGGATGCAGTCGGAAACGAAGCTGACTGTTCCCATGGATGCCCAATGGAAAAGGGCAGCTCCCATCGAGAACAGATGTGTGATTTTGACTGTGTTGATGAAAAGCAAAACAGTGCACTGGGACAACCGACTGATTCTGAAGAAAAAGCTGAGGAAATGTGGTCAGACAGTGAGCACAACTTTTTGGATGATGACATTGGCGGGGTTGCTGTGGCACCTTCTCACGGTTCTATCTTAATTGAATGTGCAAGACGCGAACTCCATGCTACCACACCTATTAAAAAACCCAACCGCAATCATCCTACAAGAATTTCTTTAGTTTTCTACCAACACAAAAATTTAAATGAGCCAAAACATGGTTTAGCCATGTGGGAAGCCAAGATGGCTGAGAGGGCGAAAGAAAAAGAAAAAGAAGCAGAAAGATTAGGAATGGAGAATACTGAACTAAACTCTAGCAGCAGGAAAACAAAGCAAACAAGTGAAAACGGAAGTATTTTTTATGAAGACAATGAGTTCAACCAAATTCCATCACGCAGAGCATTAACAGTAACTAAGGATAACGTAATAACAGTATCTTCTTATGCTCTTACACGAGTTGCAGGGCCTTACAACCATTGGGCATAGGTTTTAGTGTCAATGCCTCCTCTTGGTGCAGTGTTACACAGTGTTTCTTTAAGGTGCTGTTAAAGAACAAGTCTCGTGTCGTTTACTATTTGCTCATCTCAACCATTTTAAGGCTGAGGTAAAATAAAGGGGGGGGATTTCTTCTTAAACTGTGACTTTAACATTTGGTGGTGCTCAAGCACATTTTAAGCAAAAAAAAAGAAGTTGTATAGTTTTAATACATTTTAAAAAATATTTTGTTTAGGTTATTAACCTTGATTGAATCATTCAGTTTATTACCTTTAGGAATTTATATTTTGGTGCTTTAAATCAAGTCTGTTTACTACAAAAATCATTTATAGGGATTTTAACAGGTTCACATTTTATGGTGTTCAATCAAGTTATACAGTAATAGCTCTACACAGCTCTTGGTGCTTAACCACATCAAACAGTTAAAAATAAATAAGCTGAATTATTACTTCATGGTGCCATTGCTTTAACAACTTCCAACCATTGCTATGTAGTCCAAATTACAGATAAATCTTTTAGAAAACCAATGAATTTTTTTCTCTAGATTTGTCATTATGTATGAAATGAAGTTATTGGTAATGATGGCTGGAAGTTGTTTTTAAGCTGTAAATATATATTTTAAAAGCACTTTCTATTTTTAAAATTAACTTGAAATAGTATAGTATAAGGATCATACTGTCTAAGGTTTGTGCATACTCTACAGAAGAAATCATTTTATTCTTGCTGTGTAGAGTTCCATATTGTTACAGCTGCAGTATGTATGCTTAATAGCATATGTGATTGTTTTTAGACTTGCCCTATTTCATCAAAGATTTTATGTTGCATATAAACAAGTTATAAAATACAGAAACATTTTATTATTTTCAAGAGTGTACAAACGTGAAATTAGGAAACGTCTTGTCAATACGTGTGTTGCTATTGGGAGTTATTTGGTTTTTTAAAGGCAGCATTTGTTATGATTTCTTTGAGCAATAAGTGCATAAGTCTCATTTGTTTGGAGCATTCTAAGTTAAAAAACAACCAAATGTTCCTAATGCCTCAGGGGTAGGATTGTTTTGGGATAAAAAAATACCCCCTAGAGTTGCCTTATTCTATAATGGGAAAAAAAAATGGGGAAAAGAGAAAGGAGTTTGGAAAGTATGACATTTCTAATATTTAACAGCAAATTCTTCATTAAGAATAACCCACCTGTACTGTTCACCAGCTTTCTAGGTTCCCTTTCTTTTTACAAAAATATTTTGTAAATTTTTCAAGTGATGTATGCATTTCATGTAGAGAAAGGATTGTATTCTTCCTTACAAACGTGAAATTTACGTTCTCCATTTCTGTTGAAAAAGTGACATATCATGAAACAAATATTTGCTAAACCAGAGGAAAAACAGACACTCCATTGCTTTTAAATACTGTAGCATCCCACTCTTCTTTCTGATTCTCCTCTCCTATGTATTTCTTTTTTTAAACTTATTTATTTAAACAAATTACCAAATGACAATGTTAGCTAAGGACCGACCTCATCCTGCAACTTCTTCCATGAGAACAGCTCTGCATAGCCATACCTGCCCACTCAGAGCCAGGGGGACCACTCAAGTCAGGACTCCTCTCGTGACTGAGAGCTGCAGGATCAGGCCCCAGAGACGAAGCTGTACCTTAATTCTGCCTCGGAGTCCTCCCTGGCTGGGTTACCTGTAGGTACGAGGTCAGAGTTTTTCAGTGTGAGAATAGACTAATAATATACTTGATGATATTACAATGTAGTGGTGCTGTAACAGAGGATTATGAACTATCTAGATCTGCTTTATTTAAAACCTAGACAAGGTGCTTTTTCCTTGAGAGTTGAACTATAAGTGCTATATTTACGGTTTTGGTACGAAAAGTACATAAATTGTATTTTTAACACATAGTGCCAGTTAGGACCTTGGTGCTACAAATAGTTAAATGAGGCTGCAGAACAATGAGGCTATTCTCCTGTATAAATGTACAGATGTGCAGTGTTTGCAGGAGCAAGGTCTGAAGTAGCAATTACTATGTAACAACCTTGGGTTCAATTCTACAGATCCCTGATGAAATTAACATGTTGCTGGCAGAGGATGGCCGAACTGAACCCATTCTCTCTATCATACCTATTTTAAGTAAAATTTGTAAAAACCGGGTATGCTGCAAATTCTAGTTCAAAGCTTACTATTAGTTCAAATAGAGGATATGAAGGGATTGTAAATAATAATAAAACAAAACCAATGTTATGCCATCGTTTTGTACCAGCAGTTTTATGCTTCTTGACTATGTAATATACAGTATACATCAAATCATGGTATTTTGTGTGCCTTAGATTTCCATTTTAAAACTTGTATATTTTTGGTGAGCCGAAGATTAGTAAGAATTCCAGGTGTCCATACAGTAAGTAGTACTGTACATTCTGTAGCTGTTCCATTCAGGTATTTGCTATCTGAAAACCCTTGTCCAACACCACGATTGATCACTTACAGAAAACATTAATTTATTGGTTTCACTGATCGTTCTGATAGCTTTAGTTTCTATAATGCAAATTGAAAAAAACATTTATCATTCACCACTCACACGTGAATAACAGTTTTTCTACACAAAATTAGTATGTTACAGAGCCATCTCTTTACCTTTTAAAATGTTCAGATCATTGAAGTGGATCATTTTTAATTGAATCTTCCCCTATAAAATGCCCATCTTTAATTTCAGTAAAATTGGAAACTTCGAGATAAAAATGTTCCATTGAAAAAATAGCAGCTTTCCTCAAAGAAATGAGAAACTGAAAGGTGGTTCTAAAAGGATATTCCAAACATAGCCCCTGGAAAGTTACTGCTCACGTGACTACACCAGTAAATTTTCAGTAAGTCCAGGTCTTACCTTTTTTAAAATGGCAATTTTAACAGAAAAAAGTATATCTTAACATAATACTTAATGCTATTAACTGGTAGGTGCTAAAACTCACAGTTACTATAAGATTACTTACATGAGAAAAATATATCATCTGTACAATAAAATATCATTTGCGGTGCTCTTTTCTTGTCTATCATGTAACTACTTTTTCAACATATACCTAACAGGCTGGTTAGATGACCACTTTTACTTCTTGCTGTGGCACGTAGGTTGTGATTTGAGAAACTAATATTTTCTGTTGCTGTACTGCAGTAGAGAAAATGCAACTATTTACTGGTTTTACAACTGTGGGCTATTTATTTGTAATATTTCAGAATATTTATCAGCATTGTACACTGATCACATTGTTTTGAGTAAGAATATCATTTTATAACAGTATTTGTCTCAAAATTTGCAAATCTGTGGGTCCATTGCTTTTCTTTGCAGTCCACACAACCACTTGTAATTTGCTCTTACCCTTTAACAAGTCCTTCCAGGAAGGCCAGAGCGAAAGATAGCTCTAAAATTAAGGTAGTGGGCTAGGTCAGACCTGCATATTTTACTTGGTTTCAAACAGCTGGCACTATGCTCTGGGTAAAAAAAAAAAAAAATAAAAAAAAAATTGACCCTTTTTCACAGTGCGCTAGCAAAAACTATTGTGATCCAACATGGGACACCTCTGACTTCCCAGAAGAAATGTCTCTCATCCCTTTCTCCACTGGGTCCAGTACCACCGCTCCACCTTCACTCTGGAGGGAAGGAGTAATGCTTTCTGCAGGAGCCAGTTCTGTTTGACTCACTGAGTACCCATTGGAGTTACTGCAGTCGTACCCAATTAAATAGTTAAATTTTACTTGTGCAGTTTCTCTGCACTTACTGATTTGTAACATGCTATTATATTACAGAAAATATTATTTCTACAAATATTTTAGTCACAAGATCCAAAAAGCTTTTTAAGAACTTACAAATACTTGTGACATTCTAGCTGTAACAGTTGTATTAAGATTTCTTTTTTTTTTTTTTTTTAAGGACTTTCTAAGCTAACTTCTATTTAGGAATAACTACTGTTAGAAGTCCTTATCTTACCTATGACAGTGCTTCTCCATACTTAGAACAGGAAGTAACTGTAGTATCTTAAGCAACATTTTATGTTAAGCATGGGTAAACGACAACTTCTTTAGTACTTGAGATTATTTGTAACATACAACTGTTTGGGGATTTTTAAACACCTTTTTAATATTACGGCAGTATTACACTAAATTTGGTGGGTTAAATTTTGGTCTTTAGATTGCTGCAGCCCCATTGACTGCAATGTGCTCATTCATCAAGCTTTCATGCAGTTTTCATATTTAACTGGATGGACATGGATACGGATACAATTGACCAAAGTCTGTGCAGACTCAGTCCCTTGCAACCCTATCACAATTAATAGGTTTTGCAAAGGCAGATGGAGAGAGATTTGGAGTAAATGTATTTCTGGTTAAACACAGAGGTTCTACTGTTTGTAGCATGAGAAGTTATTCAAGGTCTGTAGAGACATAATTCCTTCACCTCAAGTTTCAGGCATACAGGTAGGTCTATTTCAGACCACCTTCAGGCTTATGCTCTTGACAATTTTTCACATTTTTCTTATCTGATAGGTTGTTCCAGAAGCATCCTAATAAAACTGCATCTTCATGTTTTTATATTTAAAATGTAAGGTAAATCTTGCCCTTTCACTTCCCATGAAATTTCTCTCATGTTGAAATTAGCTCCATTTTTCAAGCAGTCATCAGTTTTGTAATCCATCTACATGTACGTGATTTTTCTTTTTTCCCCACAGAAATCCTGTACTTTCTAGGTTAACAGGAGGAAATAGCTGTGCCCTCAGACATATGGAAAACTAAATTGAGCTGTGAAGGTACAATTAGCTGTACACATTACAGCTGCCAGGGTACTACTTTATATTGACACTTTTTTGGGTACATCTAACTTTAATTTTGTAAACTTTTCTTATTTAGTCTGTGACACATTTATGTTCTCCTGTAATCTTAGAGTGGCCAGTATCAAAAGTCCTGAGGATGTGCCTACTTAGTGGAACAGTATAGAAACTGGCTTTGTTGTCTTTTGGAATTACCTTATGGTTAGACAGACAGTTTTCACAAGTTGTCTACATGCTGCTTCAGTATGTTACTGCAATATTGTAGTTACATAAATGAAAGTGTTTTACACTTGAGGTTTTCTCAAAGACAAAGGATTTCTAATAGTAGTATCCTAATCGGGCACCAGTATACATACGGATTGCTTTTTCTAAAGAGTGATTGAAAATATATTTTGTATTTACTTTATTACTTCCCTATTAAAACATTTTTGGTTATTTTAGAGGAGTGAGTAAAACTTTGTTTAATACTGTCAATTACATACTTGACTAAATTATGAAGAGTTAATTCTACATAATGCTTTGATGTCTCCCTGAAGAACACTTAATTTGACTAGTGTTGATTAGTAGGTATTGCTTTCTGATCTGTACAAATGACATTGAATACTACAGCCACCTTTCTCACCGCATGGTCTCTTTATGGATCGTCTGCTGTTAGCTGTTTTCACAGTCAGTGCTAGATCACACTATAATCTGCGGTCAAATGCTTTAAAGACTTATAACTACTCCAGAAGTTCTTCCTGTCCCTCTGCAGATCTGCTTCAGTACTCAGTATTACCAGTACAGCTGTCAGCTTGCTCATGAATTCCCCACACATACTGTCGCTGCTTTGTATGTAAATCAGCCAATCTTCATCTCAGGAATATCATAAGAATTTATTCTCCTTGTGATTCTTCCAAAATCGATTTCTTTCAGTCATCTTTTATTCTTATATATGACAGTTCTAGGGGTTTTTTACTTCATGTTCTCTCATAGGGAGCCTAGAATATTGCAGTTGGATATTTTTTTCATTTCAAGAAGGACAATTCATTATCTGTCACAATCAGTGTTTTACTTTTTAAAGTAAATAATTTTCCAGTTAATTTTCAGATTTCTTGATGTGTTGCACTCCGTTCTTCTATCTTCAAGCAGCCAAACAAAAGAGCTTTACAAGACTAAAAAATTGCTCACTCCCTGAGAAGGGGGTCATCCCTTCTCGGAGTACAACATTTTTGCTTCTGTTGCTAGCATCTCTGTGGAATGCCCTCTTTTTTTTTTTTTTTTTTTTTTTTTTTTTTTTTTTTTTTTTTTTTTTTTTTTTTTTTT
>KL285934.1:22170-34120 GCA_000699545.1 Podiceps cristatus
TTTCTCTACATCTTATTTTATCCCTGTGAAGAGACCAGTCATAGCCCTTGTGAGAAACCCAAGTATTGCGTAATTTAAATGCCTTAACTAACATAGGACTGCTTGGAAGAAAGAGTGGAACAAAAGATTTGTTTGTTCTTCCCCTATAGCAGCAAGTGGAATTGATTGAGCTTGAACAGAAAATAAGTAATGACTGCCTTTTATTCAAGGGTGTAGGGGTGTCAGCATCACTTGTTTTCCTCTTTCGAAGACAAAGACTTTAGGATCCTTTTTTCAATCAAGTTTCCCTGTTCATCATCCCAACGTTGTTTCCAGTGTTTAACCACATACTTGTAACTTCAGTCTTGAAAGATGAGATGCTTCTTGATGCTGTATCCTTAATTCTTCCCACAACAGTATCTTTTTTCTTCTACTGGACCATTATCTATGTGATTTTTCCACACATATTTAAAATACTAGAATCTTCCAACAGCATACTTGTAATGAATGCAAGACTGGGGTGCTAAATAGCTCAACATGAAGGTGACTTGCTCTGTTTGTTGTGACTGATTAACAGTGGTGTTTTCAACACTTTGTACACCTTACCAGTTCCTCACAAAGTCAGAGGACACGAGAGTAGATCTCAAAAAACTACATACATAAGAGGACAGATTTGGCAGTGAATCTACAGAGAGTTACCAGTTACAGCAGCTGAACGGTATTCCAAAGAAGTGCTGTTTCATTGGAGCAAGGGAACTGCTAGTTTGATATTCAGTATTGCAGTTGTTGCGACAGTTTTAATACAGTTGTGGAAAGTTGTGTGACCTGATCAATATTTTACATGTATATCTTTATTTTTATTATAATATTGCAATGGAAAAGGGTCTAGGGTTTGGGAATCATCTTAAAATAAGAATGAAGGCCCTGATTCTTATTTATACTACTGTTCTTTGCATTACATTAAAAGGATAAAGGGGCTTTGAATGGATGTCGATTTAGCTTACATCCTTCAGAGTATCCCATTACATTGATAATGGTATAAAGGCTCAGTAGTATAAATCAAAACTGTTACCAAATGACTGACTTTGTACAATCATCTGAAATCAATTTAATGATATCCCTATTGTACACATACTGGCCAGTAACATCTAAATTGTTCTTAGTTTAGAAATACAGGTTTAAAAGAAACTGGCTTATTTTTTATCAGGTTCTAAGTACTCATTTATATTGGCTGTCCTTTTCCCAACATTGCCTACAGAGACAGTGTGGTAAAAGATTTGTACCTCGATGTAATGGCCTGGCCAAAAATCTCACGGAATTGCCAATAATACCATTTCTAAACTTTGGTAGTTTTTCTTAAAATACTTGGTTCTTTATATCATAACTTAATCCCTTTTACTTGATTATATAAACTGGGGTTGTGACAGTCTACTGAACTCCATTCTTTTCTGACTTAAGACCCAACAGGGTGTGCAGTGTTGTGTGGTGATGTCCCACGAGGCTGAGTTTTGAGACACAAAGCTAAAAGCCAACATTTTCTGACTGCCCTAACTGTGGTGATACTCGACAGTGTTTGAGTCATGCAGAGCTTCCCTTGCTGCCCATGAAAGCTTTATGTAAGCATCAAGCCCCACTACATTGCAGTTATGAAATGCAATGCAATCCAGACTTCTCTCTCAAAAAAAGTTTGAGGAAAAGGAAATAGATTTTCATTCTTAAATTTCTAAGCTGCAGTGACATTGCAGAGACAAATGAGAAAAGATTTTGTACTAACTTTGTGAATGCCAGTCTAATCCATGCAACTCAAAAGGCAGTGTCCAAACATTATGAATCTCTTGTCCTCAAAATGAAAAAATAACTGTAGGCAAGAAAAACAAATGTAATATCCCAATACCACTAAAAGAAAGCCAGGTCTAACCAATACAAACATTCAGACATTTCAGTCTTTAAAAATTAATTATTCTGTGATTATTTGTTCAGTTTGGAAGAGACAGTTCTTTATAATGTGACAGTATCATACCAGGTCATAAATACTGGTCAGAATTTGCTGTCGTAAGAAAGAACATTAATATGTAAGGACACAAGTCAGCATTTTCTTTATTTCCTTCTCTCGTTCCTTCCTTTCTTTTTCTTTCTTTCTTTGGGATGCATTTGATAATTTATTTTTCAAATTTGAATTTGAGTTGGATTATTTCCAACCTACTGTATTTGGATCTGGAACATAAAATTAACTTTTTTATACAAAAGATGATGCACAGGGAGAAAAAAATCAGAAAGAAAAAGCACTTCATTATGTCACACTATTTACAGGAGAAAGTATGAAAATTACTTATTTTCTCAAAAAAAAAAAAAAAAACAAACAAAAAACATTTGGGGCCTGATTCTTTCCTAGTATAACTGAGCACAGCTTCACAAGGCTGGTGGAGCTGTGAAGAGTTACGCTAGCTGAGAAACTGAACCTTAAAATCTTTGCAGACAAGGGAACCCTTACCAGCAGTACTTGAAGACTTGTGAGTTGTGACTGCATGTTACTTGAAAGATCTAATTAAGCTATGTTTTTTGGTGCAAGCAGTTGTTGTACATGATTTCATGTTTATGTAGCAAGATGCATTGAAATGTTGATACTAGTATTGAAACAAACATGTAAAAAGTGTTGTTGTGGAAATTGTCTGTTCTGTTCTATTTTTCTTGTGTGTCTCATCTGTTTAGAACGTAAACTTTTTTTTTATTGTCCTAACTGAATAAGGCTAAATGAATACTGTAATTGAAAATATATTTTAAATCTTGTCATGAGTTTTTAAAAAGACTATTACAAATTGTATCATTCCTGATTACACAGAACTTTGTGGGTGGTTTTAAATAAATTTTATACTTCTATTTTGCACTTAGTCTTCTAATTTTTCTTTCCTGCATTTTTCATGCATTTCTTGTAAAATTCTTTGAGAAATAAAAGTTGTTTTCCCAATACAACCCAAAACAAAGTCATGCTAAAGTACATAAAGACTAAAAATTTAGGCCAGGAGAGCCTGTACCATACAATTTACAGCAAAGTTAATGCCCTGCTTCATAATAAAGCATATAATGCTACATATATGCCCCATTTAAAAAAATTACATGTCTTGAAATTTTAGACAAGGAATTAAATTACTGATTCCAAAGCTAGAAATAATTCAGTCTTGCAGTATATCTGAGGGTGCTGAGAACCTCATCAAAGATGTTCTGACAAAAGCAAGGAGTTACTCTAATAAAAATTCTAGTCTTTAGATTGTGTATGTTTATATAATTTACCCTATAGCCAGTAAAACATCTTGTTAAGGGAGGAGTAAGAAAACAATTGCTAATAAAAGTATTTTTGTTTTATGAGCCATCTTCCCTGCAGAAATTTTGCTCTTTTCACTAATAGCCATTATTACAGGTAGAAATATCTTTATGAAACTCAGCCCTATAGGACTACAGTAGGTTCACCCAAGTCAGCAGGGTTTCTGCATTGGAAAGGGACGGGCATTAATCATTTGGTGATCTTGTCGCTGCTGTCAGTCTGCCTTTGCTTAATGCAGGATGGACCTGTACCAGGCAGAGCTTACAGCAAGAGAAGTAGCCAGAAAATTCTGAACTTTGTCATCTTCTGACTAAAAACAACAAAACGGTTTGTGAACACATCTACACAGCGTCTCTTTTTTTCTACCAGCCCTGTCTGGCAGAGCAAGGCTATGGGAATCATTTACGGTGATCTAAATTTCCACCCAGTGGAAACAGTCCAGGTTTTGTTTGCTTCAAATCAGAGGATATGTTATTTTTTTCTCAAGACAGGACTAGTCTGATCTACTATGTGACATTTTAATGTAGAACAATACTAGACAGAGTTTCCATTCTTTAGATCTGAAGAAAAGGAGGAAAACTCTGTTCATATTTGCTTTTCCTTTTCCAGTAAGTGCAATAGCAAAAGCTGCTGTTACAATAATCTTCCAGATAACTGCAATCTCCTAGGGGGCAGAAAAATGCTGCTCCCCTCAGGCTTCAATAATTCTTTAGCAATAAGCTACATTATGTCATACGGTGTATTGAGTTCCTGGGAGCTGAATGCAGTAATCCAACAGGAACCTCGGTACACTCCAATGAAATTTGCTGCTCTTTTAGAGGATAATCATCACTGGACTTTTATAGCGCCATCTCGCAACTTGCCCCAGGCCTTCTCTTAACCATACCCTCAAATCTTTCAACAGAGCCATGCATTCCACATTAGAGTCTTTAACTTACAGCACGGGTGTCTAAGAAAGCATGTGGATTTTGAACGGCACTTAAAAGACTTGGGAGCAGACCTAAGAACATCATTATCAGAGAGAGATGTCGATGAGAAACATCTTCCAGCTCCCTTTCAGGTACTGCCAGTTAACTGCATATTGCCTGCCCCCCAGCATCCCCACCGGGCAGTGTGTTCCCAGTCAGAGCTACATTTCTTCATATGTTATGGAGCATATTACATACTGAGATTTTAAAACACAGCTTCACCTGTAGCTTGTGGGAACAAAACCAAACCAAATTTACATGCTCTGGCATCCCTGAATGGTTGCCAAACATGAGTTTATCTTGTAGAGCTCAATACCTGGAAGTGGCTTCAGTTCTTTCTTGTATCTTATATAAATTATACAGGTAATAGAATATTGATGCTGGTTGCTTTTAAATTCCTAAGATGTTAATAGCCTTAAATTACAATACCTATTAAAATGGTATTGTTAACAATAGTTTAAAGAGCAAGATAAACCTTTTTGCTAGTGCTATCAGTACACTTTTCTGCAGTACTCTTAGTATGCGATAAAGATAATAGAACGGCAGGGTTTGACTGCTGTTGGATAACGCTAATTCTGATTACTGTTGTTATATATTATTATAGAATATTAGTTTAAATTTTCAAAAGGAGTATTCATTGAAATACAGGACTTCCTGTGAATTCTCTGTATCAGAACAAGCATCCTATTCAGATGTAATTTAAACACAAGCAAAATAGTGCTTCAATTAGCAGTGTTTTGCTTAAAAAAAAAAAAAAAAAAGATCACCCAAAGAGTACAGGGAAGTATTTGCTTTCTATGTGATTTCTATTGCATCTGAGCAAACACTAGTTTTAGTCCTTTTCCTTTGCCCTCTCACACTGCAAGAAGCATTACTTAGGGCTGTTATTGCACATAGAAGTTCTCAAGATGTTCCCTTCTCTTCCTGTAAATCACATCCTGCATAGTCTCCAAGCTAAATCTCTCAATCTCTACACTCAGCAGCTGTATTGCACTGGGAATTATGCCTGCCTGTCCTTCAGATCAGAGGCCTGTGCTCTGCTATGGGAAGAGGCTAAATATTGCAGGCAGTAGTGGAAGAGAAATAGGTTTTCAGCTCTCAATCTCCTGCTTTTCAAGCAATGGAGCTCAGATTTTATAGGTGGTCAGGATTTTTCTTCCTCTCTCTCTTCTTTATTGCCTGTCTATAGAAGTGCATTAGCTCTTGTCTTTCATGTAGCTTGGTTACCCCAAGATTATAAGGAGATAGGTGAGAAATCCTAGGTAGGTGAGAAGTGTTAAGTTCAACTGAATGAAAGCCAAGCTGTAAATGACATAGATCTTGCAGGCCTCTGTGTAGGAATCTGAGTTCAGAACTGAAATAGAAATGGTTTTAGTAGTTACCTCACTAGCAGTGAGTTGTCCCCATTAACAGGGCACTGAGGCAGTATTTGGCTTACATTTCATCTCAGCAATCTCTTCACTCTGTTATTTATCTCAGAATATGCCCTAAGTTATTAGCAGAAACATGTTAAGAGTTTCTTTTTTCTTTTACAGAAATGTCTCTTATTCTTGAATCTAGTTGTTTGTGTTTTGTTTGTTTGTTTTTTGTTTTTTTTTTTTTTTTTAATGTAACCACAGAGGCTGTGGAAGGCTTTGTGCCATAACTGCAGCCAACAACTAAGTTTGAGTAACAGCAAGGCTACATTTAATAGCATGTTTCTCTTCTGTGCTGCCACTACCATTGCCTGCGCTAAAGCAGTTCTGTGAGAAAAGATCTTCACTTCCATCTAAACAGCCCTCTCCTTTCCAGTCCAGCTGTCAGTGTGGGAGCATGCTCCTATTAACAGACTAATCTTTCTACATATTTTCTACCTGATTTCAAATCTGTTTCTAACAATGCCACTGTTTCTCTAAATATTTTTATTTATTCATAAATCTACTTTGGACATGACTACATTAACATGGGAGTTGCTTCAGTTCTCTGTCAGCACTCTTCAGAACTAAGCCAGCCTTGTTACATATCCTTTGTCACATCCCCCTTATCCATCACAGTGACAAGTATAAACCTTTTGTGAAATATATTGGAATAGTGTTTGTATGAACGATATCATACACAATGCAGCTGCAGAGTATTGAGAAGTTAGTTTTATCTTTTAAATCATACTTTAAACCTCTGAAGACCTTGAAAGCTTATCTGAGAGTTAATTCTTGGTACTTCCAATGGAGTTCACTGGGGTTCCTCAGTGAAAGTACACCTTAGCCACCCTCCACTACAATCTGTCAGCACCAGGAGTAGTGTCAGATAGTCAACTAAGGCTAAATTATAGCTATGAACACGTAGCAGCCTTAATAATGAGGTGGTTATCTATGCCTGGGAAAGACAGCCATTCCATTCATCTTCTAAATTCAGTGTAAACAAACATTGTACCACTTACTGAGATCATGGGGGGATTAAATGCTGTATTTAATCTACATAGAACTACAGCAAAATGCAGAAACCCTTATTCTTGAGTTAGAGATATGAGTGGCATGAATATGAGAGGTAGTAAAATGAGTTGTATCAAGATTCAATGGGTCAAACCTCTGCATGTAATACCAATGCAGACAGCTGTGCGAAGCTCTGTAAAATATTTTAGGATTCAGTCCTCTAGGACGTAGGGTCAAACTTGAATTTAGGAAGGACCAACCTCTTGTCAAATACATGTATTCTTAATTTAAATTTAAGGAAATAGTTACAGGTGCATCCAGTCTCACAAACATACACAACAGACTAGAGATGTGACAGAAATTCAGTATTTCAGGGATGCACAGGCTGTACTGCACTTTCTCTGTACTGTAAGTCTTCAATTTTTAACCCAAGGTGGTAAATGTTCTGATTAAAATCTACAAATAACCCATTCAGTAAAAGCCCTTACAGAAAAATTTGACAAATAGGACCTTTATTGGACTAGGATCTCCAAATACTTTTGCAACATCAATAAATGCTACTGTCACCAAGAGATAAAATTCTCCTCTCTGAGCTCCCTGAAAGCATGATCTTAAGTCATTTTACTGAATCAGTACTAATTCCCTTAGACAGCAAACTTTACCAGTTAAATATAGTGTATGTGATGTTCACAGATGACAGAACACACCAGCTTGGAGGGGCCCTCAAAAGATCATCTGGTTCAAGCTTTTGTGGAAAAAGTCTAGATGAGATTGTCCAGGACCCTGCCCAGCTGCATCTGGAAAACTTCCAGTCATGGGGACTGCACCATTTCCAAAAAGAATAAAAACAAAACAAAACAAAACAAAACAAAAAAAAACACAAAAAAAACCCCAAAAACCAAAACCCACAATATAATGATTTTTCATCATCAAAGTTACATCATCAAAATTGAGTGAAATAACCATCTCCCTGTAATTGGCAATGGTCTTACATTTAGCTGGACAGTTACAATACAACCAGTTACTGATTATTGGTTTTTTGTCTAGTAGCTTCATGTTGGATATGAAACACTAATTTCTGCATCTTCTTAATTGTACAAGTTTGTCAAAACTAGGTATATTAGATGATTATACTTTCTCCTCCAATTAATTCCCCTAAATACATAGTATGAATACAGTTAAATCTGTTTCTGGTTTTCTTCAACCAAAAATAAGCCTCTTCCACATTTTCTTCTACATTTTTCTTTCACGGCACGCACCTATGGTATCTCAAACTAGTTTTGTTCTACCTGATGCAGAAAATATCACAGTACCTCTGTTGCTGCTGTACAGTGACAAGTGCTTGGGAAGTGCTTAATTTTTGTATAAAGGACACTGTATAACAGGTGTTCAGCCATAATGTATTTATTATGGTGTTGAACTCTATACAGTGTTAGTATCGTATAGTGATTTATTAAAGAATGATAGTGAAGCAATCTGTGCTAGTGTAGGTAATAGGGAAACTTGCCTCTGAACAAACAGTTCTTGTTTTCTTACAACCAACTTTACCGATGTTCTCATTTTCAAAGAAGGATAAGCATTGTAACAGTTTCTTGTTTCACTTTATTTCAAAAATAGGACATCTACTTTTCCAAGGCTGTAAGGTAGAACTTAAGGCATTTCTAAAGGCAACGAAAAATACTATTTGCCACTGATAGCCAGTCATTCCTTCTAGGTTGCAAAACCCCTGCAGCACACACTTTTGTTTTATGGCAAGTTTATGATACAGTCACTGTTACGAGACACCTTAGGGGCACTTTGAAGACAGTGAAGATTTAATGACAAATGTGATTATCCAATACTGTTTAATATCTTTATGAATGACACAGACAGTGGGATCAAGTGCACCCTCAGCAAGTTTGTGGACAACACCAAGCTGAGGGGTGTGGTGGACACGCCTGAGGGTCTTGGGGGTGTTGTTTGATGAAAAGCTGGACATGACCCAGCAAAGTGCGCTCGCAGCCCGGAAGGCCAACTGTCAACTGGGCATGGCCAGCAGGTGGAGGGAGGGGATTCTGCCCCTCTGTTCCACTCGGTGAGACCCCACGTGCAGTGCTGCATCCTGCTCTAGGGCTGTTGGACCAGGTCCAGAGGAGAGACACAAAAATGATCAGAGGGCTGGGGCACCTCTCCTATGAGGACAGGCTGAGAGAGTGGGGCTTGTTCAGCCTGGAGAAGAGAAGGCTGTGGGAAGATCTTCTAGCAGCCTTTCAGTACTTGGAAGGGGCTTAAAGAAAGACAGGGACAAACCTTTTAGCAGGGCCTGTAGCAACAGGACAAGGGGTAACGGTTTTAAATTAAAAGAGGATAGATTCAGGCTAGATATAAGGAAGAAATTTTGTACAATGAGGGTGGTGAAACACTGGCATAGGTTGCCCAGAGAGGTGGTAAAAGCCCCATGTCTGGAAACACTCAAAGTGAGGTTGGAGTGAGCTCTGAGCAACCTGATCCTAGCCGAAGATGTCCCTGCCCATTGCAGGGGAGTTGGACTAGATGGGCTTTACTAGTCCCTTCCTACCCAAACTATTCTATGATTTTTCTGTTCTTCAACATCTCAGTGATCTGAAGTTTGAGTGATTAGTCAGCTGTACTAAGGGCAAATGTGTTTGTATCTCTGAAATTAATTACAGGATTTTTTTTTCCTTCTCAGTTGAAGGTGAGATACTGTACCAAATAACACATATAATGTGGCAAATGTTGATGCATACCAACATCAGTGGAGGTCCAAGATTTATGCTGTATGCAGAAAAAGTACAATTTCATATTCCTTGAGCTAATGGAGAAACTCCTCTACCTCAAAGTAAGCCACATGCTAGCTTTTTGGACTCCCAGTATGCTCATTAGAGACCTGTGATATCCACTTCTCAATCTGCTCTCTACCTACACCCACTATCAAGATCACCATGCTTCTACTTGCTACTTCACTGTTTATACTTTTTGGTGCATTAGCTGTTGTTTCTACAGTGCTGAATCAGTAATGCTGGGTGCTGTTGTGATAGTGGAAAATGTATTTTCCACTGTATTTCTATGATTGTGTTAAGTGGTATACAAAGAGGTGTTCTTTGTGACAGCTCTTTTAGTCACAGATCCTTTAAAAACAAACCAGAAAGCTGTTAGTTTTAAACCTTTTTAAAAAACAGTATTTCATCAAGTACCAAATGAGCCTCTATTCAAAGGGGATATACGTGTTTTCATTCCAGAAAAACTGTTTAGTAAAGAGCATGTACACCACTGTGGAAGGTGCCATAGATCAACTTCATGGCTTTCCTGATGAAAGGTAGGCAGATGAGTACTAAAGGCCAGAGATCCAAAGTATTAACTATTTGCACTATGAGATTTCATTACTGTGTAGCATTTCCTCATACCAAAGTTCTTTTCTTTGCACTTTTCCATTCATCTTTTAAAAGCGTACTGATTGTACCAAAATACATACGGTGTTCTTTGATTATAAGCTAAAAATTATAATGTCTCTCCACAGCTTGTTCTTAACTCCCATAACCACTAAGGCAGCTGGAAGCAGCACATGCCTTCTAATTTGTATCTTTTTCTCAACTTGCCCAATTAGTTTAAGGTAACTTGTAGAAATGTCATATCCTTCAGACTTCTGCCCCTTCACCAATTTTGGATTAAATTGTCCAATGTACTTAAAATATGCTTGAGGAAAAGAAGACAGAACATGGAACATTCACTTAAGCCTATAGTTATTTTAAGAAACAAGAACAGAAGTGCTCACATTTTTTCACTGGGATTTCCATTACAGCTGTTCTTCATCACAACAGCATAGTTTATCTTGAATAGAGGATACAGAGACCTAAAGAATTCAAAAGGAGTCATTAGTGTACTATAAATGGCAGTGGCAACAGTGGTAACATTTCCCAGCTAATGGTAGCAATATATATGTGGAAAGGAGAAAGTACAGGCAGTAACGTTCTACTTGAGGTACAGGAAATCAGGCTTGTGATTTCCTACCAGCTTCTAAGGCTTTCTCTAAGAGCATCCCTAAGAATTATGCATCCTCTGATAAAATGGCCCTGGACTGCAAGACTGAAGAAGAGCTACCTCATGAAATTCTGACATTCACTGACAATTTTCTCCTTTAATACAATTTTCCACTGCTATTTTCATTTATAACATGAGAGCAAGCCCTGTTACCTTCTTAGTCTCTAATCTTATTTCCAGGTTAAAGAGTACAGATTCTGCTTTAGTCAACTGAGTTGGATGGACTTATGCCAGGTAGAGACATGAGTAAGGTTTAAAATGTGTAGACTTAAAAATTAAGTAATATATTTATCAGCATAAAACATCCAAACCGTCATATAATTTGCACTATACTTTAAAGGGCTACAGCAGATCTGTATATGTATTTGTGTATTATTGAGTACCAAATGCTGACAGAAATTTACCCTGACCTGATGGCCTCCTGCTTCTTTCTTTAGTTGCTCTCCTACAATATAATCCAGCCCACTGCAAATGAGAGGTGAATGCTGTTGCCTCTCAAGTGGATGTTATTCTATCATTAACTTTGCTTTTAATAACAAATAAACCACTTCCAAGTCCCATTTTAATTTACAAAGTGTATCTTGTTGACTTTACTTTCATATTAAATAATACACCATGTATTTCACCTCAAAGCAAACGTGTAAAAAACTATTTAAGGGATGGAAGGCTCTTTATAACAACATCAAAATAGGGAAATTACTGTTGCCCATGAACTACTGGACTACTTACTGCAATCATTCTTGGATGCAATTTTCTGTTTCAAAGCATCTTTGTTCAAAGCAAAATGCTTTGATGAATCCTGCTGGTGAGTCTGCTCTCCCTTCAACTCAGATCATCCTGTTAGTCCCCACCCCCCCATCAGCCAGAATGTTTATGCACATAAAATCAGCTCTCAAGGGTTCAGGGGCTCACACGCAGCTTTGCTTCAGGCAGAGTGCTGCCTGTTTCCTACAGTGATAAGACACCCGTGAGGTGGTGTAAGAAGTGCCTAACAATTGCCCGACTGACACCTGCTATGAGTCGTTTATGGGGCGAGGGAGACGTTCCAGCAGCGCGCCTGCAGCGGCCAGAGGCAACCAAAGAAAAGGTACTGCTGCGGCTACAGCAGCTAGGCCTAGCTGCAAGATGGCGGCCCTTCGGGCCCGCCCTACCTCTCCCGTCTCAGCCAAGATGGCGCCCGGGCCCCTCCCTTCGCCTAACGGCCTCTCCGCACGCGGCAGGCCGGGCGCGCGCCCACC
>KL285935.1:2871-30250 GCA_000699545.1 Podiceps cristatus
TACTACTTGTTTATTTTTACTAGGGAACCTCTGATACGTTTGACATCCATTTTCAGGTTGCAATGATTAGAAATGTCAGGCTCTCACAAGAACGACAGCAACTAGCCCCTTCATATGCTAGACACTCTGGGAAACTAACCTGCAGAAACCACACATTTAACCATGTAACAGACATGCAAAAAAAATCCAAGGATGAAAAAATCCAAGGTTATCTACACATATAACTTCTGTCTCACTTGACATGGTAGATCTCCATTGCTTTTTTCCCTTTATTTTCAAAGCTGATGTGGGACCTCCAAAACTAAGCTGCTAAGCCAGACTCCACACTAGAGCCTCGTATATTCTGGGTAATCTGTTTTACGGCCCCTTGTATCAAGCTGTTTACCCAGGATGTGCTAAAATAAGTCATCTGATAAAACTCTCCCTTACGTTCAACACGATCCATTACATACAACACGATCCAGAAGTGTGGGGGTTTTTTTAAATTAAAAAAAAACAAAAAAAAAAAACCAAAACAAAACAAAAAAACAAACACAAGCACATCAGTAATCCACACAGCTTCTGTCCTCAATTCAGTTGCCATTAGTATTAAGGCATCAACATTTTTTCCCAGATTCAAAGTTATTAGGCAAGAGATGTAAGAATAATAAGAAACATAGAACTGACATGCATCATCTTTTCTGATCTCTTGCCCTCTTCCTAGACTAACAGGAATAAAAGCAGCTGTGGTTATCAGGCAACTAACTTTACTACATTGGCAGCAAAGGCGAAGAGTATTATGAAGTTAACGCTAAGTAAATAATTGTATAGCTGCCCTAGAAGACAGTCTCTCAGTTTTAGAGGCTCTCATGTCCTCAAAGACAAGCACAAAGGAGAGAGGAACTGCTTCCTTGCCTACCTTTGCAAACAGCTTAGTCCCTGCCACAGCATTACTTTTTGAAATTTAATGTTAGCATGGTACCATGGCTGAGAGGTGCAGATTCTGCACAGGCAGACAAATGTTTGTTTTGTGAGCTCAGCAGCTGAGCCATCATGCAAGTGAGTCTCTGATGCCACATTCCCACTCTAGGTAACGGAATAGATCACTAAATACAGTTCCGTTACTGACAAACCAGAGTTCAGCCGGTTCACCACATTACTGCATCCATCCCCCAGGGATGGAAGACCCCCACCACCTGAAGAGTCCTACTCTTTTCCCACTTAAAACCCTAAAGATAGAGGTACCTTTTCCCAGTTGAAGACAGCCTTACAAAGAGCTTATTGGTGATGGGAACAACTTTTTGGATAAACACTTGTTGATCATCGCGTTCACCAAAGGGTCCTAGAGGGAAATAAATAAATAAATAAAATATCACTTTTTTGTTTATTATTTGTTTCAATTCCCTCCCCCTCTTCCCCACACCATCCTGAAGATCCAAACTCATATTAGTACGACTGCTGCAACCTTCAAGCATCAGGCCCAGGGAACTGAAGACAACTGATAGCTAGAAAAGCCATCCAATAGTTAAGAGCCTCTACAGCTAAAAATCTTAGGGGTGGTATTTGTTCTTTGTTTTAAAGGACACCCATCCTTAGGCTTCCTGTATGTTCCTGGAGGAATTACTATGTCAGTACAAACCTTACATTAGGCCTCTAAAATAACAATAAGTACTCTCTTGTTTTGCAGCTCCTAGATGTCTAAAGGCTTAATCAGATTTCTTGCCATAGTACTGACGTCAGTCAGTGTGTTCACCGGGCACAGGGCACCCTACTCATCAAAGATTCATTTGCAAGACTCGGACCACAAAGGAATCTCACCCACCTGCCTACTCGTATTTACTGACACGCATTCCCTCAGCACCTTGCTACAGCAATGTGCTAGCACCATTTGCCTCTGCCGTTTCAAGGCTTCAGTAAACTTTGTCACAGCTTCAAATTCATTTAAGAATTTTTCACATGTGCATCATTTAACTCCGACTGAGCAGTGAACTGGAATTTGCAGGAGACCCAAACCTTTCCATGCTCATCTGCTTTAATACAGTCTCTTGTGCTTTCTGACATTCTCTAGTCAAGCCAGAAGTGAAATGCTACATCACTTTGCTCAAGGAAGAGTTATAAGTAGATCAAAATAGATAAAAAAATTTTCCCACTTTTTTTTTTTTTTCCCCTCACCTTCAGAATAAGCCCTTTCAGTGTACTCACTCTGTTTAGCCTAAATAGTGAGTATTTCCAGGTGAATGTTACAGACCCCTGCCATCTTTTCAAGGGGACAGCCATATATGAGCTTACACCCACCAGCTGACTTGCATGTTCACAGAATCACATCTTACAGGGCTGAAGGTCTGTTAAACCTTTATGGGACCAGTGAATGTACAGGCTCAGCACGGTGCATTTGAGAGACATCCTACCAATGTCATTGCCAGAACAGTAACTGCCATGACTCTCTGCTTCCTCCAGTGATAAGATTTTGAATGATGCAAGAGGCGTTGAGCCCGGCTGAGTTGAAATCATGCCCCGGAACCGAGTCACAGTCCATGTCCGTACATGGTTGTTATCAGCACAAACTAGAAAGGAAAAGATGCACAGTAAGATTTACAAGGGATGACAAAACTTTTGAAAGAAACTTCTCTAATGATTTGTATATGATGGTTTTTCAAGACTGAGTGATCAAGCAGAATGTAGTCAGTGTCAGGTCATAGAGCATCTCCAAACAATTCTCCAACAAACTACAAATTGTTGCTGATGTCCTGCTTTCTGTTAGTTTTGCCTCTTCCCTCAGAAATTCAAGAAACAAACTGAGGCAGGTGGAACACAACATTAAGGTCTGACTGACAGCACGTTTCAACCCTCTGTGCGCAGATACTAGGACAAGACATGTCATGAGAGCAGCCCAGCAGCAGAGCCCTCACCACACAATAGTGCTCTTCTGTTTCATTCATCAGTGTCCTGGTTTCAGCCAGGACAGAGCTAGTTTTGTCTTCAGCAGCTCCTGTGGTTTGGATTTAGTATGTGAAGAATGGTGACAGGACGCTGCTGGTGTTGGTTGCTGCTGAATGATCAAGGACATTTTGCAGTTTCCCAGGTTTTGCTGATGTGCAGGTGCAAACACCTGGGAGGGCACAGCCAGAATAGTTGATCCAAACTGGCCACAGAGAGTGTTCCGTACCACAGACGGCATGGCCCGTGTGAGGGAGGGTCGGCCATTGCCCCCTCACTCTCGTTCCTTGTTTGGTTCGTGTTCTGTTCATGTTCCCTTCTTGTTACCTTATTTTTGTTTTATTTTGTTTGGGCCTGTTCGCTCATCTGTCTGTTCCCTCACACTCTCTCTGGAACTTGCTGCTCTGGGATGGCTGCGGGGGAATATCCCGGCTCCCTGGCTGCTGCTCGGGCCAGGCTGTAGCAGTTGTTGGGTGCTGAAAAATTGTGCGTTGTTCATTTTCTGTTTTAATATTTTCCTTTGCTGTCTTGGTAAAGTGTTTTTATCTCAACCTGCAAGCTCTCTCTCTCCATTTCTCCTTGCCCCACAGCGGAGGGGTGAGCAAGCGGCTGCGTGGTCCGGTTACCGTTTGGGGTTAAACCATGACAATCAGTTAGTTTTCTCCATGCAGATGCGTGCTTTCCTGGCACCGAGGGTTTCGCACCAAGTTGCAGGGGAACAGGTGACCTGGGCTGTTTGCAATATAAATGGATACTATGTTTCCCGCTCCTTTTTTTTAAAAAACATTGGGATAGCAGCAGAAAGTGAATCTGTTCTCTGCCATGCCCTGGTTCCTGGATTCCTGGTGAAATAGATTCTTATAGAGGGAAAAGGGATTACATCTTCCCTGAAAGCAGGACACTTTCCTGAGCATAAGACAGGATAAAGAGGATAGCACAACAAACACTGGGAGACTGCCGAGAAAAGAAGAAACACAGACAGCCCTTTGAAGCCACAGGAAGGCTTTTTCCAGGACCCAGGAGGAGATAGTGCACATTTTGCTGCAACTCTGAAAGCCCCTGAAAGGCTGTTAAAAGACGACAAGTCCTTAAGGACCTGCCCACAACAGTAAGACTTGACAGGGATACATTTGTTTACAAACCCTTTTGTTTCCGCAAATGGCAACCTTGGAATAAGACTCAAACGAAACAGTGAGTTGTTCCAGTAGCTGGTCAAATAAAACCTAGGCCTTTTAACTGTTACAGGCTTTGAAGAATGCTTACCATAAGAAAGACGATGCAAGCAAATCTAGCCTCACACCATTTGCCCCACTAATTTCTATCACATGTGGGAACAAAGGAAGTTAAAAAGCAATGCATACAAATACTTCATTGGTCACATGGAGGGGAGAACTGCCAAAACAAATTTGTGTGCAGAAAAAAAAAAGATTACCTGACACAAGGTGTTTCTCTGAGAGCATGATCTTCGTCACAGGACTCCGATGAACTGTGAAGGTCTGAAAGAGCTGCGGCCCAGACCCAACTGTTTCAGGGTGCTGTACAATCACCCTCACCGCTCCAGAGCTGGTGCCATACGCAATCTCAATCCAATTGCCGCTTACACCTAAAGCAAGCAAGAATGCATTTGTTCCCCTCAGGAATGAAAGCTTATCTTACTGAGGCCATGGAATGAGGCAGTAGAAAATAGTATTTCCAAGCTTCCACAATAAGACAGATATTAATTTTAAACACTATTTGCTCATTATTTTCCCATGAACAGAGAGGATGTTTTGCTACTCAAAAGCCCCAAAGTTCTGTTCAATTCCATGCTACACTCTTAACACTATCTCAACAACAGCCTTCCCTCCCATGCTCTCCTTCCTCCTGGAAGTGAAAGAAGCGATGGATAAAGTCATATGACAGGATATTTTGGCACTCTTCACAGTGATGTGGTCAATACATGCCACATACTGTTTATTTTTCTGTCTTAGTGGGAGGCAAGTGGGAAAAAGAGGCAAGAGTAAGGACGATTATAGTTAAAAAGGTCACTGTGGTATCAATATAGGCATGTGAGTAATCACTTTCTCACAGTTTGGGTTTTTGGAGGGGGTTTGCTCTGTTTTGGTGGGGGTGTTTTTTGGTTTGTTTGTTGTGGGGTTTTTGTTTGGGTTTGTTTGTTTTTAAAGATGCACTGTGATTACAAAAGGCTGTACAGGCAAAATAGCTAAGCATCATTCAGCTGCATATAAAAATGGTATTTAGCTATTAAAACCTTATTGGTTATAAGGTTAGATACAACAGCAAGGTTGTGTCCCTCCAAACTCACCACAAACTATTTCGGTGAATACAATTCATAATCTACGTGCATATCTCACGTAAAAGGCTTAAAACCAGCAAAAGTACATCATGCACAAGCATTAATGTATAATGTGTTATGTTATTACATTACACATTAACGTATAATGCATGACGTACAAGCATATGCACATATATAAGTACATATACCTATTTATACGTATGTACGGGGAATCTTATATCTAGTGTTAATCATTCATTTGAAGATGATGAAACAGAGAAAAAAATCAGTTTACATCTACCAGACAAGAGCTACCTTGTCTGCTTTATCCCTGCTATGCAGCAATAGAAAAAAATCCATTTAGAAAACAGAAAAACCCGACATCTGTAACAGACTCTCGCTGCAGAGACAGCAATAGAATACTGACTTGTCTTGGGTGTGAGGTAGACACTGAGCGCTGTTATAGCATCATTGGAGGGATCATGGTACAATTCTGTCACAAGAAGATCATTGTCTTTCATTCGCAATGGGAACTTCTGCATGTCTGTGGGGAAAAGACATTTGTTTATTACTCTGAATAGACAAGAGCTGTTCTGACGTGGCTTAGGCCAACTAAAGAGTTTAAGAACAAAGCTGCTCAGTACCACCTCCTTTTTATCCTACGCTGCCCCTATTTCTTACCTATGTAGTAGATAGACCCATTGTTACAGCCCAGCAGCAGAAAAGACCCAGCAGTGTCATAGCTTGTGATAGGAACAACATCCTGAACCTAGTGCAAACAGAAAGAAAAAAAAAACAAAAACAAAAACCAAACCAAACCAAAAACAAATCAAGAAGTTAGGTCACTACTTAGGTTTCAGACATTTTCGGTACATTTTGAAGAACACCTGAGGTTGGTACTGGTCTGAAGATGTTGTGCACACACACCCCCCACACACAATGGCATTCTTAAAAGTACTGCTGGTAGATCACATTCCTCTACCGAACTGGATCTTAAGTCATGGAGTTCAGCAGAAGCATGCAGACAAGTTAGCACAACTACCCTGGAAGATCCTTCTGCATGCGAAGGCACAAAGCTTAGAGTGTTGCAGCTAAACCACATCTTCAAAAGAGGATTTTTTATTTTCAATATGCAAAATGAGTGCACGCTCACTTTCTGTCCTATCCCTTCTTCCCTTTCTGACAACTCCTTAAGAGGTTGCTGAGCAAAAGGACTAGATGTTGCCTCTCTAAGCCTTCCTTTACCCCCAGTTCTCATGTCCCTCTGCCAGCCTTTATGGAGGTCTCAGCCTCTAGCAGATATATAATGAGAGGAAAGAAATTCTTGTCCCATTACCATTTCCCCACTTCCAATACTCATCCACACCAAGTAAAGTGGAAAGCAGCCCTGTCATATTTTACTTACTGCTCTACAACTTAAGGTGAGGGATTAAGAATGCCTTCTTTGCCCTCTAGGATCAAAAGGAGTGCTTATTCCCTCAAGTGGGACAGAGATAGCAAGAAAGAAAAAAGAAAAAGTTCAGCTTATCCTATGTATGATTTCAAATCATAAGCAATTCTTTTTTGCTTCAGCCCTGAGGAAGAAAAAGCCAAAAGCCATTTTATTCAGAGCACTCATACATGCAGAAAGTCATAGCATTTTTCCTGCACTCCATGTTTCAGTCAGTTCACTTAATGGACACTGAATACTAATTCATGAAAATTTCAGCTTAAATTTTCATTTCTCTCTGACCAGCAGCATCCTTCCAATTGCTTCAGAGACTTGCAAAATACCTACAATTAATCTGTTGAATAAAAGCAAAACAAACCAACCAAACCTCCCCGCACCCCAAGCACTCTAAACCAGTACCCATTCCTAACCTAAGGATAGTCTGTAAGCCCTAAAACATATTCTAAGCCTATCACTTCACTTTACAGAGAAGGCTGCAACATGAATATAGCTTCTGCATGTTTTCCGCTGGGGGAGGCACCTTCCCTCCTGTCTCTGTTTAAAGAACTACGCCTCTCTCACTTATGTTCCCCATAATTCAGCACAGATCCAATGCTAAAAATAAATTGCTCTTGGAAAGCACTTGGATTTTCCCCATATAACTGATGACTGAATGATCTGGAGAAGGATCCTTTCCAAGTACTGAAAAGAATTGCTATTCTTGAGCTCAATGCTTTCACAAAATACTTTTTCAGATACAGCTGTTTAAGTAACCTACCCTCCTCACAGTCAGATTCATACTACAACTAATTAAATACAGCATCTAATGATCTGGGACACAGAACTTGGTTTCAAAAGATTTACTTTTTTTCCAGACTACTTCAAAGTAGTACTACAAGAGCAGAAAGGCAAGAAACCAAATAAAGTCCCAGCATCAAAGAGTCTACGGATCAAAGTGCGGTGCACACTCTGGTTCTGTGGATCAAAGGTATATACGGAAGCTCTCCCATCTGCAAAAAGCTTACAAAACTAATGAAGGCAGAGGCAACCCATCAACACTTCACTCATCTCCTTGCAGAAGACATGACAGCTGCAAGGAGAGGTCTGAGCAAGAGGATCCACAATGCTGCTGACAGCAGGTTGACTGACTGGGTCAGAGAGATCATACAAAACAAGGAGAGTCCTTTCTTCTGCAGCAGAGAGAGGGGATTCAGAAGTTGCACCTGCCAAGATGTAACTTTCATTAGGAAACAGAGACACTATACAGCAGTCACCAGTAAAACATGGCCAGTGAGAATCCACACTTTGCAGACCAAGTTCTTCTGTCATACTCTATTGCTTTATGTTACCCCTTATTCTATAACACTAAATGTTCTGCTTCCTTTAAGCTCTCCCATACTAAGAATTTCATGACTGATGTATCTAGCACCCACTCCCTCCTCTCCTTGTTGCAGGCAACGGAAACATTGTCAGAGGAATAAGTACTAGGGAAACCACCTCAGCTAGTCTCCTCAAATTTCCAAGATGGGAGGAAGATGCCTGTTAGAGGCAGTTACATCTTCTCGGTGTAACACATCAAATACAAAAATCACAGCGTAAGGAAGGATAGCTTTGCACAAACTAAGCCCCCTTGAAGAAAAACTTAAGGCATCAGGAAAGAAAGCTTGAAAGGTAACAAAGCTCTCGGTCTGAAACGGGGCATGGGCACATTCTGTTCCTCAAAACCTCTCTCACTGCAGCAAGCGTAATCACATCAAGTCCAGAGCTATGGGCAACTCATGGAAAGCAGTTACATAAATATCATGTATTCCCATGAGGAATTTGAAGACCAGAGGTACAACCTTGCCACTTAAGTCTTTATGGGGGTCTCAAGAAGACTGTGTTCTAAAGGGAGATGAAGATTTATAGGAACGGGGTTGGGTTTTTTTTCCCTCTTTACTAACAAGAGAGTCTGAGGTACAGAAAGCACCTTGAAACTGGTTGCATTTGGGGGATTTTTGTTTGGTTTGGGGTTTGGTTTCTGTTTGTTGTTGGGTTTGGGGGGGGTTTTTGACCGTTTGTTTTAAAGGAAGCTATTCTTATCTTCTAGGGAAAAAAAAAAAAAATAGAAAGACAAAAAACTTGGGTTTAGGACATCCTGGCATATAAGCCCCTCCTAAAGATTTTCTACCGTTCTATAAGAAATGCTTTCACCAAAGGAATAGTCAATCTGAGGAACTATTAATGTGATCAGAAAGACTTCTGTGGCTCCCCCTGGAAACAAAGATGATGAATGCGATACCGGGTTTTATTCCTTATGCTCCTTTAGGAAAATATTGTCAAATGCCAGCTTGTCACATAGCATTAAGTTGACTCTTAACAGAAGATTTTGCAAGACATCAATAGAACTCTAAAATAATGTTTTCTTTAATTCAAGACCATGCTAACATGTCTGTCTCTGGGTGCAGCAGCGCTATCCCCTGCTTATTATCTGTGTTATTTGTTAGCAGTACTGTCACTTCAGGGTTGGATCAGAACTTAGTCAGCAAACAGTGAGCAGCCTCAGGTCAGTTCTGCCTCTTGAGATTTGCAAGGCAATTTTAGGATTTTTATTGCATCCAGGTTTTGTGCCACAAAGGTGTACATCTGGCTGTGTTACAAGCTTTGTTAGTCACATGAATGCTCAACTGTTTTCTCAGACTCCAAGGATCTCTCCATTTAATACACATTCTGACAACAGAAATAAAGTCAGTGCAGCCAGAAGCATCCACATGCAAGACAGACGTCTTTAAGGCACCATGTACATTTCTGCTGAAAAGTCTCCCGTTGTGTAACAACTTTTGAGATCCCCAGGTATCAGACTGCCTTCTTAACATGTTTTCTTCTTTCAGACAGTGCAGAAATTGCCATCACACATTCCCCATAGTTTTTTTTTTATTTCCTGTGATCCAACTGAATTTTTACAACATTAGCAATCCACAAGGAAGTTTAAATATACAGACATTTGACAGGTATTACTCCAAATCACACCACATCCTTTTACTCAAAAGCCTAAAAAGCATGCTTCGTAGTACCACCCAACCATTCAACACTGCTCACAGGCACCATACTCGGATGCCAAGGCGGCAAACTCCGTAACACAAGTCAGGGCTGAAAACCCTGTGGGGCAAGCATTTCACACGTGTTTTTAGATTATTTTATTCCCTTTTTAGTAGAGAGACATATCAGCTTATCAAAAGTGATGCAGAAAATCGACCCGAACATACCTGCCAATGCTGAGTCACAGCGTTCCACACTCCCACTTTCCCTGTATGGCTTGTAGCCACCAGCTGGTTGCCAATGAAGAAGAGAGCATCTACAGGGACTCCAAGACTGAACACACCTACAAAAAATGAAGAGTCTATGAAGCTCATCTAAAATAAAGAGAAGAGAACAGTAACAATGGAATCTCTCCACTATTATCATATGTCATGTTTATTACAGCAGAAAATAAAGAACGGTCAAAACTGTGTTTCCAGTGTGCTAGGTGAGGTGCCATTCAAAAAGCAAACTGTGTTCGTTACATTAAATGGCAGCGTGATGTCATCCCTGCTGATGCAATCATTACTTGGGAAGAAGAAAGGAGCCAAGAAAAGGAAGAATAGCCCATGCAAAATACGCTTTCCTTATTTTTCTACAGCCACTAAGTCCTCAAAGGGTTTTATACATCCTAAGGCATTAAAAAATAAATAAATAAAAATCCTATTACAGCAGGCAGGATATTTCCAGCTGCTTTGTTTTTTATCTGTAACTATTAAGTGACATTTAAGAAGTAATTACACGGTTTTTACTAAGCAGACAAATTTGTGCCCTACTAGTTTGCAATTACCTTTTAAAGTATTGCAAGTTCTCACTGCTTCTATTTTGGTTTTTTTTGGTTGGTTGGTTGGGTTTTTTTGAAGACATAGTCTGAAAACATAAAACTAAATACAGCTACAAGGCTTCATCCTTATTCTGGGGAAAAAACCTGAACAACAGGACACTACTTGGATACATTCAAATTTCTCTTTTAAAAGAAATATCTGAACCTGCAAAAATAAGCAGCCTGCAAAAGCCCATTTCTTTCTGTTTCTTTTCATCTCCAGATCTTTAAATGTGGTTACAGTCCATGAGCACCAGCTATTAAAAATTGAAACTATACAGGGAACCAGTTTCATCAATCTTCACATACTGTTCAAAATCTGGAAGATGAGCAAATGCTGGCCTTCCAAATAAAGGAAATGTGGTATCAAGAACATTTCACTTAATAAAAATCAAAACACTGCCAACAAGACAGGCATTGATGACTATAGTTATAGCAGACCTTAAGATCTGAGCTTTTCCACAAAATCTGTCCTCTCTTTAGAGCTTCATAGTCTCACTACAGAATCCATTATGAATATTTTTAATGGAACTGCAAACTGGGATAGCATAATACATTTTGTACTGTTTATTGTACCACGTACTTGAAAGTTACATCTAACTAAAAACATCCGAGATCATTTCCAAGTTGGCCAGCTATGAAGTCCAGCAAACTGGCCCCGTAAGTAACTCAGCCTGTAGGCAATTCCTGGGTAAGTTTTACTGCCCGGTAAGTACAGAAGTCATCGCTATCATGGTTACATTACACTACCAAGAGTCAAGCTTCACTCACAAGTTTCCTATTCCATACTGCTCACTCTACATATATTACTCCTCACTAATATACTTTAACTGGTGCAGCAGCAGACAGATGTCTTTAGAATAAGAGTACCCAGTAGCTGGAAAGCTTCCCAACACTGTTTGGGATAAATTCAAATGAATGGAGTGCCATTCCCAACCAAGAAGCAGCCCTCTGCTACACCCCAAGAAGGAACTTCAGGAAGCTCAACATATACTTATGTTTTAATTAGGATGCTAAACTGTTTTGTACTGTAGGGCACAGTACAATCATTTGATGCAGATAAGCTTCAGCAGCACAGGGCACATGAAAAAGGCAATAATAAAAAATCCACAGAAACAACTAGAATTGATTACTCCAGAGAAGGATGAGATCCAAGGAAATCAAGGCAGACAGCTTGAACAGTCTGGAGGAATGTGACGTGTCAGTCCTGCTTAGGCTCAACAATCTTGAGACCCATCCACAGGGGAGAGAATGCTATACGTAATGACAGGCTCTTGTCTTCAGGGTCCCTCTCAGTAAAATACCGCTTACAGCAGCAATCCAGCAGCAGTGCTTTATGTAAGTAATACTGAAAGGAACGAGAGCGCTCTGGGAGAGCTCTATCACAAAGATGCCAGCCCACACAATTTTCTGAGGATGGTGTTGCCAGGCTCCAACGCCTGTTTGGAACAAGTAGCTTCTTTCAGAAGACGATAGCAAAGTACTATATCTCTAACACAAAGCAGAGACGCAAGCATTTGCCACTACAAAGAAACAAGACAGCTATATTCAAGTTACTACTATTTAATACAAGCATATTTTAGCTTTTCTTAAACCAAGCAGTATGACCTATTATCCAAAATGGGAACATTACATTTTAGTCAATGTTATTCAGATTAAAGATTCAATGCTGTAGGCACTTTCTCTCTGCTCAAGCGACATCTCCTTTGTGTCACAAAGTCACTTCAATGCAGTACGGCCTGCTTAGCAAAAGTGCTTCCTTCAGTTTTGTTGCCATGTTCAGTCATAGTCCGAGTTATCAAAACCTTATAATATTACCGTATTTTAGAGTTTTTATTTGAAGTAAAAGTCTACTTATGACTTTTGCTTCCCTTTGCACTTGATTTCCAAAAATCCAAGATGTTGCTTCACATGTCTTACTGCAAATCTCAAGGTAACACAAGCAAACACAAGCAGCTAAGTCAAAGCAGAAAACGCAGGAGGAATGTGATAGTGTAGTGCTTAAAGTAACGCCTATTACAGGAGTACAGCTGTCATGCTAACTCTTCCCTGCCTTTAAGATTTGGTCAAGGGGAGCATAATAGAAGAAAAGGCTTCTCAAGTACAATATTTACTCCCTGTTTCACAGAGATGCTTCATATTCAATTGTTAGACACACTGTTCAGATTTATTTATTTTTTTTAAATACAATGGAACGTCCTTTTCCATTTTGCTGACCATGATTACATACAAGAACTCTATGAGTCACAGATAAAAGAGCAGTATACAGCTGCAGTATCCCACGCAAGACCTTTGCCTTTCCCCATCTTCAAACCTGACTTGGTGCTTCCACTCATTCAAGCATAAAAAAAGGCAACAGCCATTAACATAGCTAGAAATTGCCTGAGTATCTTTCAAAGCAGCTCTTCCTTTAAAGGCACATGAATCAAAACTTGAATGTGGTCATTTTGACTTTAATCAATGACCACACTAATTCTGATGACTCCAACAATGGAGATATATCTAATAACAAATTAACTCAGCGTTATGTTTCAGAGAAAAGCATCTACATAAGGAGACTGCTGTCACATTTTGTTAGCAGCATCCACTGCCAGAGGAAACAGACATTACTGGCATGATAGTGGTGATTCAAACACCAGGGTTTAGGCTAGAGGAAGTGCCTAATACCATTTCCTTCACTGCCTCCCAAACTTGCCCTGTATTTGGACAATAGAGAGTCAGATGAGCCATCAGATCTGTACTGAGGAATATTTACTTCTGAAAATATCTTGTTGCTGTTTCTAAAGCCTCCCTAATTGCGTGTCCTTCAGTGTCAAGGTGTACAAGCAGTAATTCCTGTATGCTTAGGGCAGTAGAGGGTGGTTTTTTCCCTACCTAGACAGCCAAGTCATAAAACGAAAACATTTTCATCTTCCAGATTCCATTTATGAACTACATTTGACAGAGAACTGAAATCTTTTCATCACCTCCATGTAAAAATACAGTTTTAATAAGACAAAGGAAAGAAAAGAACAGAACCTCTCAGTATCTGTAGCTTTCCATCTCAGAAAGTTAGTTCCTTTCTGCTATGGCCTAGATTCAAATGCAAGTCCAGGGAAAAGCTTAACTCTTAATTTGCATTTTCACACAAGAACAGTATTAGTATCTGTTCAGTAAACAGACTACTTTTTTTATTCTCCATCTTTCTGATTTTGGGAAAGGATTCCTCTAGCATGACAGAGAAGGAAGTTAATATGCTCTAATAGATTGCTGTACCATAGCTTGTTTTGTCACTTTGTGTTGTATGTAACATCTCAAAATAAGGCCAGACTTCTTTCTGGTTAAACACACACACACAAAAAAAAAAAAACAAACAAGCAATTATAGTTACCAATCTCACTGCCACTACCACCATCTTGAATGCTCCACAAGATTATGCTACTCTCCGAGGCAACTGCAACCATCTTATCCTTGTCTCCATGAGGTCCGCCAACCACCTTAGCGTTGAGAGCCACTCGCTCAATTGTCCAGTCCAGATAGGGACTCGTGAACACCTGCTGCCACCCGGATGACTCTTTGATTCTAGAAAGGCAAAGGAGGGAACAGGGAGCAGAGGTTAGAGATTCAGAAACAGACAACTCAGTCTAAGCCTGAAGCAACGTGGATGATCCAATCTTACAGGCTAAGCCACAAAACTTCAAATTCCTGTTAAGCACTGCAGTCTACAAGAGCTGAATATTTTTTCTTAAGGTCTGATACTGCATATTATTACAGCTACTAGAGCCCTGTGCTGAGCTTTTTCTTCATATAAACACATTTGATACAGAAGTTACAAGACCAAGCCAAAAGCGTGGGCAAGACAAATGCTAGAGAATGTGGTTCAGTATAAAATTTTAGAAGAAATCTCTATTAATTTCCAGAGACAAGGTGTCTTGCATCTCATGTAAGACACCCAATCATGCTGTAGCATAAAGCTGTGCCATCTAGTCACATTTATGGTATATTGTACACAGATAATAGTGAATTGACTATAAGGTTTGTTTTTTAGAGAATCATTTGCCTGTGTGATTTTAAAGAATTACATAATGCCAGAAAAGCAAAATTTATGATTTAATTTTAGGCAATAATTTAGACACTTTGCAACTAAGCTAGAACAGAATAAATCTGAGCAGTCAAATTATATAAATGTTAACATGGAAAGCAGAAACATATCTAGTACTTTTTGCCATTGCTGCCATTCTTTCACTTCAGCATTGCATCCTGCCTGGAGATGAAGCATCACAGATGACTGTGCTCCATCCATACAGCATGCAGAAGGAACTGTAGTGAAGTGACTTAAAAACAAGACTGCAATATCCATAAGCCTTTAAATGCCACCAAAACATTCTCACAAGCTTTATTATCAAGTTTTGAAGACTTCTGCTGTACTTCAAAGGAGAAAAACATTCTATCTTTAGGATGCACTGTGCTTTGCTATAGCTTTTTACTAAAATAATTATCATAAGTATTTAAATAATATCTGTTACAAGCATCATAAAAGAAAGTCACAAAATGAAACATCTGATTATTTCATTTCTTACTGTGTGGAATTCACTGTCCTGTTCACTACAAATTACCACTTTAAGAAGAGATTCTGGCTAAAATTTAGATGTTACCCTTACATTAAAATAATCTTGACAAGAATCTTAAAAAAAAAAAAAAAAAAATCACATCACTTGACCGCAGGATAGCAGTATAAGCAAGCTATATAAAAATTTTTGGATAGAGGGAAATAGTTTTAAGTGTATGCTGTCTCCTCAAACACTAGATATTCAGAAAAGTCTGGGCAAATTCACTTGTCAAGCAATAAAAACCAGACAGGTACTAATATACAGCAGAGAGGGGAAAAAAATGTTACCAAAGCTGTATAAGAGCAGAATAGAGGAGGGAAAATCCAGCCATTGTATTCCTAGAGCTCCTGCAAGTTCCACAAGAAACAGTATTCAAATCAAGACACAAATGCTACCTTGAGTCACCAAGAAGAAAAGCAGCATTTAAAATGAGAAGCCACATTTAGTACAAATTAAAGCAAAACAAATTGCAGTGGTGAATACAAGAGGCAAGTTAGATGTGATTTAACTTTCAAAGTTTAAGCAAGTACATTAGTTTTGCATATAGTGGAAAAGGCAGCAAACTATGGCTTCAGCTTGGCAGTAACCAGAAAGAAGCTATTCACATTACACTCCTTATACTCCCTTCTGTTTCTGAGCCACACTACGACAGCAGTGTTAGACTGTTTTTGGCAACAGCTCTTGTTAAAACATTACTTTTCATTGAAAAGACAGCCAGCAATTAAGACTACCAGATGTGAACTAAAAACAGATTCTGTAATATGAAGGTGTTACTTATCTTCACCCAATTTTTAAAAATAGCCAGTTTGTTTACAAAACTTTTAAGACATTTTCAGCCATCCAGGTGAAGCAGCAAGTGCTTAACAGTTCTGCTAAACCAAAAAGCCTGACATTTGAGACAACATACATCACTTTCTTAGCAAAACCCCATTAACTGTTTGAAGTTCTTTGATAGTCTAACTTCACAGACTGTCTTCAAACTCAAATAGTAGGAAGAACTTTTTAAATGAATCTTTCATTTGACAGCCTGCTTTAAAACAGGCTGCTGGGGCAGTTAAATTGGAGTCCATTTCTTTTGCAGCGGCATCAAAAATTGACATCAAAGCAGCAAAATTTGTGTTCCTATCAAGCAGTTCATTTGCACGAACAAAAGCAGCAACTTGTATTTATAGAAGCAGACTGAATGCATGTGATCCACTGTCATTTCAGAGTAAAGGAAAGTCTTTGCTTTGCTCATAGCAAATGATTGTATTTTTTTTCAGATTCCTGTAACCTAACAATCAACTATATTCATACCTGTAGCAAACAGCAAAGTGGGCATAGGCAGCTACTATCCAATTGTGGTGGCCAGCTACTATTAGGACTTTCCGTGGATCCACAGGAAATCCTAAAAAACAACAACAAAGCTAAAGTCAGTCAAGCAATGGGTATTAGAAGATGAGCAGAGGCATCTAGAACAGGATAGAGCTCTCTGGAAGGATATGCAAGAGAAACTTTGATAACAAAGTTTGATACTTTGATAACAAAGTTTCTCAAGAAACATTTTCAGCTAGATTCTAGTTAGCAATATTACTCCTCACAATCCTTACATGGAATGAAGATGTTTCATCTCAGTCACTACAATGCAAAATGTTTATAAGGACAGAGAGGCAAATACACATCTCAGTTTTAAAGCCTGCCGAATTCGTAAAAATTTGAGGACTGTTATCAAGTAAAAAAACAATGCTGTCTTTTGTAAGTTCTTTCCAAATAGTTGAACTATTTGCAAACCTGTATTATTGTTCTAGACAGTTAAAGTGAAATTTCCAGTATCTCAATACCTATAGCTCCTTCATTTCTTATGTAGTGGGAGCATGCCTGTTTCTGATCTATAACTACATTAGGCTTGGCAGAAATGTTGGATGGCACTGGAAGCCAGTGGTTACGGTACCTCCCTGAGTCAGCTCTCAGCCTTCATATACTAAAGAATTAGTGTCTAAAGACTGCATCTTCTATCTCATTTTCCCCAAGACTGCCCTCTTCCAAACCTGCAGCAACTCATGAAGAAGAATCAGCAACTCATATCCAAGGCTTATTTTTATATTACCTGTATATTGATTCACCTTTTAACATACTCTAGATTTTCCTAACACTGCTATAATTTGCATGATTATACCAGAAATATGAGAATTCTAACAGCACCATTTTGCTTCCAAAGTCAAAAGCTGGAAAATTACAGAATTCAAGCTTATCTTATTTACAGTTTTTACATATTTTATATCAAAAGTACTCTATATAATCAAACAACTAGGACTACCTTTACTCTAAAGACTTGACCCTTGCAGGGCAAGAGAGGCACCAGGAGCAAGAAAGAGGTGCAAGAGCAGGAGGGAAGTCCTGAACAGAGACAAAAGAGACACCAGACTGTCTGGTTTTTATCATGGCTTTAGTACAGTGTAAGGCATTTGTCTAAGGGGCCATAAGAAGACTGCATGCAGAACTTTGATTTGTCTTTCTCTCAGTCTAATGTCTTGATTGTGCAGCAGTGAGCCTGAAATGCTGTACAGGGAGTAGTGTTTAAGTGTTCAGCAATTTAAAATCAGGCAAACATAGAACAACAGACTGAAACCAGAAATAGTCACTCAGGTTTTATTGCCCAGTGACAACCATCTTCACAATTTGCTTTGGTTTCAAAACTGACATTCCTCACCAAGCCTGACTGTTCCTTCCCCAGTACCAGCAAGCGTAGGTTGGACGCCACCTCCATGAATCTCACTCTCAGAGCAGTTTTGACCAGTTCTAACATCAGCCGGTGGCCCAGCAGTATTATTTATTTTACGGCTGGGAATGCCTATAACAGAAAAAAGATGTTTTGTTCCACTCCATAAACTTTAATAACATAACAGATATTCATTCACTTTCAAAATTCAGGATTAATACTTGTGCATTTTGATCTAAAGTCGAATTCATCTGCTATAAGAATTAGGCAATATCGTAACACCGAAACAGAGAGCAAAAGCAGTTTCTGTTGACATTCACAATTTAAGTAACTATCTTCAGAAAATTTGTCAACAATTGGCTAGATATCCCCTAGACTTCAGGTTAACACATGAACTTTGTTCATCTCTATGAAGAAGTAAAAATCCAACAAGTACTCATTGTTAAGGAAAGCTCATTCGTGCTCATTCTTCATCTAGACAGAAGGCACCTAAAGTATCTGTACCTTCAGAAAGAAGAATGCACTCCATGCTGATAACGTTTAACTGAAATGTAGTTGAAGAACCTCTACTCTTGTCTACTACCAAACACAGCCTGCTTAGTATTAACATGTCACACCCCCCTCCTCCCTCCCCCCATACTCTAAATAGGCCATTTCACACAGCATACAGATAAAAACCTTTGTTCTGAATCAGAACAATGTTTGATTCAACCATTCATCTTAATCTTTCCATAGGAAAGCCCTCTCTGGACAGTCTGACAGCTAGAGTAACTACCTCAGCCAATCGCCCCCACAAACTAAAACAGTAAGTGGCTGCAAGCAACATCAGACCATGAATACAAAAATACCTGGAGGAGGCAGGTAGCCGTGAAAAAGGACGCTGCCACAAGATGAGCGTTCCAGTTCTTCACATAGTAGCAATCTTCTCACTAAGGAGGAAAATCAGATATGACCATAGCTTTCACTTCTCAGGAAATATTACATTATTTCAAATAACCTTCTGTATCAGTAAGTTTGAAAATCTTCAGGGTCACAACTGCCCAGGACTTTAAGTGGGTTATTAGTATAGTAATAAATGTGAGATGACCTCATATTAGAGAAAAAAAAAAAAAAATAAATTACCTAAAGGAGTGATTCCATAGAATTCAGCTTCATGTCTGAGAACATTAATACTCACTCCCCTAGAAAAAGAAACAAAACAAACCACACCCCAAGGACAGAGTGAGTCAATACCTTGAATATAAATACTTGCATAAACACTTGCAATTAGATACTACACAATGCTAATGTCAAGCTACCTGATAGTTTACAGAATTACCGCCAAAAGCATTCAAAATATGCTGATGTTTGAGATTTCAAAGTGATCTTAATATTAATTATCTTTCATTAAAAGAAGAATACAGAAACAATAAAGAAATACATTGCCAGGATTTCAAGAATCCACTAACAAAACATAACGATACCATTTCTGCCTCTACCACAACACACACACACTCTAGACATGGCCCCAGCTCTACCAGGGAGATGAGTCATATACTAGGCACCCAACTATCTGAGTTAAACTAAACAATCATTTGAAAGTTTTCTAATGCATCTGATCTAATTAATTATCACTAGAAATAATTAGAAATTCTTACCGTAAGTCTAACTCCTTTGTGCGAAGAAAATTTAAAATGGGCGCAAATGCTGCTGGATCTCGATCAATAAATATCTGCAAAGAAAAATTGTCGTACTTTTAGCATTATTATAAAGCAACCATCAACTAAAATGCATTTTTATGCTGAGCTTGGGAAAGAGGAGTTGAAGATGAGGCAGTCAGCAGACAAACATAACCCAAAGTTTTTGGACCACTCCTTTTCTCTCATTGTTGAATTAGTGGATGGTAGAAGAATATTCTTAAAGGCATATATACAAACACTGCTGCAAATAGATAGCACTTAATAAACATGTTCTTTAACTTCTAGAGTCTCCACAAAGATCAACGGGCACTCTCACTTTCTACCACGAGTTCAGAATGCAGTAAATGCAGTAAGATGTCAAGATAAGTGTAGACCTTTTTTAATGAAGTCAATTACCATTACAACTACCTCTACACTTTTAGCAAAGCACTCGTGTGCCTTACTATCACTCAACAACATTGCCATCACTATAGTTTCCCATTTAAGAATATCACATCCACAAACTGAAATGGCCATTTTGCCATACATATTTGCCAACCAAAGCTACGTTTCCATATCAGGATTACTCAACTACATATGCAATAGCTGTCTAATGAAAATTACACCTCTCTTCGCAATACAGCAATTAGCACTTCTGTTTAAAAAAAAAGGAGTACAGTTTCTGCCTCCATTGTGTGTACAATGCAGAACGAGCATAAAAATACACACACTGTTCTAGTTTCATTTATCTTGGAACGAAGATGAGAACCACAAAGCCCGGAGATGTCACCAATTTTCATGAAAGTTTAAACTTACTCAGGCACTGTAACTCTCATTAGCACCCACAATGAATATTCTCTAGGAGAGAACCTAACTGAAAGCACAACATTAAATTAATGAGTTATCAGTAAGTTTACTACTCACAGCACCAGTTTCATCCTTCAGCGTTGAAATTCTTCCGCTCAGCAAACTGAAACACGGGAAACCTTTGTTAGATGTCCCTCGGAAATGTATGAACACAAATACAAGATAGCAATGCTCTCAGTCAGTTTGCTCTATTTGTGTATTGTAGGTTGGATTTTGGTAAAACAGTGGAGCTGAGCAAAGAAAACAGCCTTGGTAAGGCAGAATGCTGGTGGGGCCCAGAGATGTCTCCTGAACAAAGGAGCAGTGGATGCACACCTAAGGAAAGGCTGCATCGTAAGGACCTTCAGATTCCCAAAGAAAACAGACACAAGGCCCTGCCTGAAAGGATGGAAAAGTCTTCCCAGGCACCCAGGGGGATGCATAATTTGTTACAATCTAGCAAACCAGTAAAATATGTTGAAGTAAAACGGGAGCGTAAACAAACCATACTGCAAGGACTTACTGGACAAGAATGGGTGGATGAGTTTTTACACAATTTTACTTCAAAGTTTCTCTACCGTCAGATCAAAGTACTTTTGCTCCAGATCAGTAGAAAACACAACACCAAAACCTTGTTTTACAGGTAAGAAGCAAACTAATGGACATCGACAGCTTTATTTCAAGATTCCATACGAGTCTGGATGACAGTTCTCTCTCAGATTTTCCAGTACTGGATGACTTTCAGAACAACCTCCTTCGATAGTATATATAGTGTTGAGAGATTGGGGAATAGCAAGGGACTTCCTCCTTGTCCCATTACTACCATGCTTTAAAGAAGGTGACATTTCCCTGGCACTCCATTTACCTGAACATTTCAGTAAAATAGGAGCAGGTAATGCTGCCTGTCTATGTCAACTGCTAGGCTTTTATTGAGAAAGAAGTCTAGAGTACAAAAATTAAATGCAGGAAGCCAAATTGCCAGCCTCTAGGTTTTCTTTTGTGTGTTTGGGATTAACTGAGGGGATAGAGATACAGCAAGTACAGCACAAAATTACTAGGGTACAAACAGTAAGCAGCACAACCTACAGAAGTAGTAATGGTAGTGACATAAAAATTAGTAGAAGAATGTTGAATAACCCAACAACAAGTTAAAATCCTCAAAACTTTGAGTCAACTCAGGGTACAGCAATAACTCAAAAAAAAAAAAGAAAAAAAAAAAAAAAAGGCTGTGCTACTGTATATGGTCAATAAGATCACAAGTAGCAATACAGTAATTGAGTCAGTGCCATCTCCCTTTCCTGCAGATTTGGAGCCTTATTTCCATGATACTCCATCTAAAAAGGGACAACTCTTCAACACACATGAACTGCCAGAGCATCATTCAAGACAGAAGATGCCTTTTGGATAACAGCTTATTCCAAATTAATCTGTCCCATCACTTAAGATAGGAGAACAAACATTGAGGAAAAAATCCACTATTTACAGCATAAATTAAGAATTGACAAAACATACATTTTTTTTTAATTACTATTAATTTGTCTTTGTTTAATGTGATGGCATATTACAAATACCTGGAAAAAAAGGAATCTGGAATCCACATCAGTGTTTGTCTTGAAGTGCTGAACCTAGAAAACCAAAGTTACAAGTTTAGAATCAGCTGTAAAATCAGAAGGAAGTCTGCTTTATCAAAGTATTTTCACTTGTCCTACAAAGCTGGTATCAAAAGGGTTTGGGAAGTTTGAGAACATTTGAACGCCTGCACAGAGTCAAAAAGGTTGCCGATTCTTTGCACAGATTGTCATTAAGCATGAAGCAGAACTGTCCAGAGAGCCCAAGAGTGTTATTCTTAACATGTTTGTAACACACTGCCCCAAACATCCCACATTTTCTGTTTCTCATACTTTGTCAGCATTAATGCTTGCAAAACATCCTCCCCCCCAAAAAAAACAAACAAAAAAAACACCCAACAAACAAACCAACCTGCACAAAAAACATCCCCAGCCACTAAAATACAAGTTTATTAGCAGTGTGCTGCATTTGTCATTAACTGTGTATTATCCTTACCTGGGACTCAAAAGGTGCTACATTGTGCAGTACAAAACGCTACAATAAGCTTCAAGTTAGTATGTTACACTAAATTTAATTATTTGCCATCTTGCTATTTGGGCCCTCTTAACGGCCCAAGGTCCCACAATAACAGTTAGAAGTAAGAAAATACTTACTCTGATTCATAACGAAATTATGAAATAATACAAAATATAGCATTATTTACAATGCCAGACAGTATTTTATATAATAAGTAACTACAAACTCCTTTATACTTCTGGTTTTGACTTTACATGAAGGAAGACAACTGAACCGGCAGCTTGGACAACGAGTTCATGCTCCGCATCAGCTCTCTGACTGTACATATCCTCTCACTAGTGCCGTGACTAAGTAACCTTTCGTGACCTCTTAATTAATGGGAATCAAAAAAGGAAATGCAAAAGTAAAATCCCACAACAACTTTCCATATAGTACAGGAATACAGTACAAAATATTTTTGGAATAAAAGTATTTAATCATAATTCATCTAGTTTTCACTGCTTCTATCTTCCAGTTTGGGAGGGAAAAAAAAAGTAAACAAAAACCATTACTTTATACCCCTGAGAGGCAGAAAAACAAAGGCTGCATAAAAGATGGATTGTGCAGCTGCTCACTGCAAGCATAACAATGACAAATCTGTTCCTAATAGAAAATCTACAGTATCAGCATTCTAAGAACAAACATGCACAAAGACTTCAAAAAAAAAAAAAAATTAAAGAGAATCAAAGCAATTTGCTATTTAAATGGAAAGTGACTTCTAAGTATATTTGCAGTTTTGCACAGCTTTTATAATCAGTAATACAGATCACTGCCCTTCTCTAATTTGAGAGTAAGGGATAATTCATTTAACTACATTCTAGTATGTGCATAATAGAAAACAATTAGTTACATGAATTTTATCCAAGATTAATCCAGACACTGCTTGTAACTATGGGGATAGATGCAGCAACACCAGTTAGCCCTTTCAAAGGTCTTCACAACTTAAAGACTTTTGTCTGATACTTCAAAAAAAAAAAAAACCAAAAAAAAAAACAAACACTTTCAGTTATTTTTACATTTTTAGGAAAAACAAAACAGATGACTTATGGTTTCCCAGGGAGGCATATATACATAGAAAGATATGGAAAAAGTAGTACAACCACAGCTAATTGGCATTTTCTAGAACATTGATAAATGTTAAATTAGTTCTGAAACAATAAAGAAGTCTGATGAGACCATGAAGACATTGATGATCCTCAAACATTTGTTCAAAGATCCTGAAAGAAAGTTATTGCAAATAGTCAACATGGATTCACCGAGGGGAAATCATGCTTGACCGACCTGATAGTGTTCTATGATGGCATGTTTGGCTGGGTGGATGAGGAGAGAGCAGTGGATGTTGTCTACCTTGACTTCAGTAAGGCTTTTGACACCATCTCCCACAACATCCTCGTAAGTAAAGTTCAGATGTGTGGTGTAGACAAGTGGGCGGTGAGGTGGATTGAAAGCTGGCTGAACCACAGAGCTCAGATGGTGGTGATCTAAGTGTGGAGTCTAGCTGGAGGCCTGTGGCCAGTGGTGTTCCCCAGGTGTCATTTCTGGCTCCAGTCTTATTCAGTATATTCATCAAAGACCTGGACAAAGGGACAGAGCGCTCCCTCAGCAAGTCTGCTGATGACACAAAACTGGAAGGAGAGGCTGATTCACCTGAAGGCCGTGGAAAGGCTTGAGAGCTGGGCAGTGAGGAACCAGGTGAAGTTTAACAAGGGTAAGTGCAGAGTCCTGCACCTGGGGAGGAACAACCCCAGGCACCAGTACAGGTTAGGGACTGACCCGCTGGAAAGCAGCTCCGAGGAAGGGTCCTGGGAGTCCTGGTGGGCAGCAAGCTGTCTGTGGGCTGGCAGTGGACCCTTGCAGCCAAAAAAGGCCAGTGGTATCCTGGGGTGCATCAAGAAGAGTGTGGTCAGCAGGTCGAGGGATGTTCTCCTCCCGCTCCACTCTGCCCTGCTGAGGCCCCACCTGCAGTCCTGTGTCCAGTTCTGGGCTCCCCAGTTCCAGAAGGACAAGGAACTACTGGAGAGAGGGCAGTGGATGGTACAAGGATGATGAGGGGACTGGGGCATCTCTCCTATGGGGAAAGGCTGAGAGAGATGGGGCTGGTTAGTGGTGAGGCCCCATCTGGAGTGCTGTGTCCAGTTCTGGGCTCCCCAGTTCAAGAGACAGGGGGCTACTGGGGAGAGTTCAGTAGAAGGCTACTAAGATGATAAGGGGACTGGCACATCCCTCTTACAAGGGCAGGCCAAGGGAGCTGGGACTCTTTAGCCTGCAGAAGAGAAGACTGAGAGGGGATCTCATTATAAATATCTAAAAGTGGTGCCCAGTGACAGGACAAAGGGCAATGGGCACAAGCTGGAACACAGGACATTCCATATAAACATGCAGAAAATCTCCTTTCCTGTGCGAGTGACCGAGCAGGGGCACAGGCTGCCCAGAGAGGTGGGGGGTCTCCTGCTCTGGAGACATTCAACCCCCGCCTGGACGCGTCCCTGTGCCACCTGCTCTGGGTGACTCTGCTCTGGCAGGGGGGTTGGAGGTCCCCTCCCGAGGTCCCCTCCAGCCCCAACCGTTCTGTGATTCTATGACCAATAGTACTATCTTCTCAATATACTACAGCACAATTTCTGACCTGGAGGCATGTTTGCATTTAAGCATGGTCAACTATTCAGAGGTGTCAAGACTGAAGTTTTGCTGGTGTTTTGACTGGCTGGGTTCCACTCTAGCACGTCCTAAGTCAGTTAAAGAGCTTAGTAGCAAAACATTTGGGACTAGAAGATGTGCCAGAAGAACAAGCCACACGATAAGGAGGACAGGAAATAGCCAACAACTGACTCTACGTTTGTCTCCTCGCAATTTTATTGCTTTGCATAATCAGTGGGTTTAGATAGCATAAGGATTTTCTGCCTTTGATTTAGCTCTACAGTACCAGTTTAGTAAGCAATACCTCACACTAACATATACTTTATAACTTTTAATACATGTACTTTATTCTATGTAAACAATGAGACACAGTCCTTTCCAGGATGCAGAAAGCAGCTTAGCTAGCAACATTTACACACACAAATGCATCTGGAGCACCATGCCGCTAACGTGCGGGGGTCAGACAGACATCGTATGATGAAAATTAGGCAAATTGAGTGCAATATCCTCAAATGTTCTTGAGCAGGTGACAGCCTACAGTTATTTTAAAGAAAATATACACAACTGGAAACAGACACATTTAAGTGTAACTTATAAAACAATGGTTTTCATAGTCTATTGCTCTTATAGAGTTATCTTATAACCAGAGGGAGATACAGGGTCAAGAGTATTCACTAAATTTGTTACAGTAATTTTTGTGAATGTTAACTTGCAAGAGGCTTGTGCTCCCAGCAAATGAATCCACCACAGCTGAGACCAGGAACTGCTGGAGCAGAACAGAACAGAAAAGTTCTGGCAGTCCTAGGGAGCAGCAGGAACCTTGTGTCAGAGCATGGAAAGCTGGGGTGGCTGTACTAGACACTCCAAAGTGTAACTCCCATCACAGACAGAGCAGAGTGCTAATTTCCCCTTCTCACTCAATTCTACCAACAAAATTAAGCATTCCAGGTTTTTGGTGAGGGTAACAGGAACTAACAAAGAGGAAAAAAAATGTGTATTGCATCCCACACTCCCCCATTTGCTGTCCAGATCATCTACTCCACTGTCAGCTTTGAGTCACCTGGCTTTGCAAGCTGAAAAACCTGGGTCAAATGTATTTTTCAAGGAAGATGGGCACTCCAAGGGAAGTTGAGCTTACAAAAGACCAAAACCTCTCACAGAGAACTCTACTATTGCACATTTGTCTCCTTATTAAAAGTGAAATGTCTACAAACACATTTCCTACTCCTTACCTCCAAATGATACCTGTTGACTAGAACCTAGACCATCAACTAGAAACAAAATACATACAATTGTTACTTCGCCTTATTCTTCATGCTTCTCTGTGTAGGCAAGCCCTCTAAGGATGTTTATTTCTTCCCTGATTCATGTCCTGTACATAATTCTCTGTTCTCTGTAGAGGCATTTAGTAAGTAAGACCTATTTAAAATTATGAGACTGAAGCATCTTTGTGATTCCACTTGTAACAAAAACCTAAAAGATGAACTGGCCTATAACTTCAGAGAAAGAGTTCACTGAAGAATTTTATTCAGTGTAACATGAAATCTGGTCCAAAATTATCCTGAAAGCATCATTAGAGGTGAGTTTTGCCTATGCAAGCTACAAGCAGCTCCTCTGGGATGAGCCAGGTGCTTAATGTTTTACTACAACAAAGAAATTGGGCACTGATTTTCATGATGCCCTCCCTTAAGAAAGGCTGCAGCACAAATTTTAGTTATAAGACCAAGACTATCTCCTGGGTAATGCGAGAAAGTTATTAAAATAGTAGTAGGAGTAGTTCCTACTCCTCATAGCCGGTTTCATGTCGTGCGCAGGCTCAGGAAAACACATTACTTCAGTTCCTACTAGCTACAGTAATGTGAATGATTTCATGCTTGAGTATTTTGACATGAACATTTGCACTATTTATCACACAGATTCTGACTGCAGCTGTCCCACAATTCTCTATCTCAGCCTGCCAAAACATCCGCATATGCCATCTTCCACCCTTCCAGCATACATTCAAATACAATACAATTCTTTATTCTGGTTGATAGCAGCAGTATCATATCCGCCTTTTTAATGCCTTAGTCTCTGAGGCTGATAGACCGACGGATTACTAGAAACCTACAGATCTGATGGCAAAGCAAAGCTCTCCGTCCTCTTCTCCTGAAGGAGCAGCATACCCAGAGAGTCCGTAAGACACGTTACTGGAGCACGTACCTAGAAACGCCAGGCATGGCAGGCAGACACCCCGCAGGACTGCCAACACTTCCCGCACTGTCCACCCCAGCTCAGCTCCCCTGCGATATGCTGGGTGAAGCTTTAGTCAGGCCCCCCCGGAGGCA
>JMFS01123418.1:0-16783 GCA_000699545.1 Podiceps cristatus
CTCTGTCCTGGCTAAAACCAGGACACAATGTCATAGCAATAGTAGTAAAACATATCCCCTTCCCCAAGAAAGGCATAGACCATGTAGCAGCTAAGCCCAGATAAACTGAAATAGTCTTAATTTTAGTTAAATTACACAGTAAAAGGCAACAGAAAGAAAACATGCCTGGCATCAGCTTTAGTTTCAAAGCACTTCATTTTAGGGTTGTATGCAGAAAATATTACTTAACAGGAAAAACTACTTCAATGTGATGGACAAAAGTAACAATAATGCATTTTTAAAACACTGGCAAATTAACTGTTCTCATTCTGGTTTTGCCTGCCTGCTTCTTTTTATCCTTCCTAAGGGAAGGATCAGGAACTATAGAATGCACCTCTACTTAACAACTTTTCACACATTTAGCCCCACATTCAAACACTTCAATTGGCTGCTATCCAGACAATATAATATTTGAAAAATCAAGAATTCAATACAGAAGAAAAGTGTGGGGGGAAGGAGAGGACAACGGAAGCTCTGCTGCAGCAACCGTTTTAATCCACCCCTCCAAAGAACAGCTGCAAATATTTCCAGTGTCCTTCAAAGTGTTAAGTCAAATTCTTCCTCTAATTACAGTCCCCAACTATTGTAATAATCCTTTTGTGTGGATCCAAACCTGTAGAGATTCATGGCTTTGTGTCAGGCAGGGTGGTTCATTGAGAAGAGATTTATCCCAATTGAGTGTCCCTTGTGGAGGATCTTCCTGCCAACTCTCCACAAATTCTGTTACATCATCTGTTAGCTTTCCTAAACAAGACACACACAGAGCGCCACACAGTGACTTGGAAGAACAACAGCATTTCTATAGGATTTCCCAGGGAAATATCTCAATAACCAAACCACCACATTAAGCAGGGACCACCAAACCCTTCCTACAACTAAATGCATTACAATTAAAAACTAAACAAAGTAACATTTATTTCACCTGCAAAAAAACCCTTGTATTACACAACATGAAGTAATTTAAATACTCACCATAACTAGTTTCAAGATCATCCTGCAGGATAGCATTATTGTTTCCACATAGTCCATGTGTTTTGCCCAGGTAGTCTGGTGCCATTTTGATATACACTGCAGACGTACCATCCCAAGCCAAAGTAAAGGCGTACTGGTGCCTGACTAGGAAGTATCCAGCTAGTTTCTGGATGTGCAAATTTCCAATAATATAAGGTAATTGTACTCTGAAATGACACAGAATCAAAAACAACTTAACATGAGAAAATACTACTATTAAACATAAATTAATTGCCGATTTAATGACTTCCTCATATATCTGAAAATCCCTGATGTAAACATTGAGTAACTCCACTAAAAAAAGATGAAGTTTACAAGTAACAGCCAAAATCAAGGGATGAACGTGAATAGTTATACTTCTTAATACTATATACTGCTCAGTTAGACATCACCTTCTTCAGACACTACTCTGTAGATGGGGAATAATTTTTACAGCTGTGGTCTGGACACTTTTTTTAAGCTACCAACAAATAAGTGATCTAGTTTACATCTCTGTTACCAAAACAGTACGGTGCGATTAAATTCAGTGTAACTACAGCATCAGAAGCATGAGTGCCATTACCCAAATCCTTTATAGGTCACTTCACTGCTCATCTTTATCTGTTCGTCTCCAGAAAAGAATAAACTAATAGACCGTTTGCAGGAGTAAGGAGAAGAAAGGCATTCAGGATCATTATTCACCTGCCAAATAAAATCAGTAGTATCAAAGCCAAGATTTTAATCAAATTCTTTCTAATCCACACGTTACACAACTAATACTCCCCATCCCACCCTCAGCAAGTAGACAAGTAGTTTGGTCTCACTATTCCCCCCAAAAATGAGTACAATTAGCACTGTAATTGGAGCGGTCTTTTCACAGCAGTAGCAGGCTTTGAAAATACACTCATCAATTTTCTTCCAGCTGTTTACACTTTATGCTACAGTAACCTGTAGCCCACATCATGTTAGAATTACATCTAGATTACATTCTAGAACCCCATACTATCATCTCAAGTTATTTTAAATCTCTTAAAATTAATGCATTATTAGCATGTTCAACAACAATTAAAAGGAATGTAGAAGTTTGGTCCCCTACCTGTATGGAAAAACTCTGTTCATCTAATTCAGTATGTCTCACAAGCGCATATGTGGATTTCCCAGAAAAATAATAATAGAGTCCATCGAAAGTTTCAAAATTATATTGACCCCATGTTCGGCATATGTGATCTCTTTCAGCACCTGTATTATACACTAACAAGAGAAGAGTCACTTGAGACAAAGTGCTGGTTTTTGGACTCATCCTGTAGTTGAGGTGTAGTAGTATGCTGTGAAATATCACAACAGAAAACAAAGGGAGGGAGAAATACTAGGGCACAAAGAAACTCTTAGGCAGGGGGTAACTGTACTTGTAGCTGTGGGAACCCAAGTACTATGGCAGAAACCTAGTTAGTTTTCTCTCTTTACATACCCGTCTGGCATCTTGGCCCAGTTGCATTAAATCGACTGCAGTTGCACAGCTCTCTGTAGACACACTCACCTCCATTAAAACACGTAAGTGAATCTGAGTGGAAAAAACCAAACATGTTAAAAATATATGATAATAATTTTCATTCTTAAGACACGGTGCTTTCACTGAATATAACTCCATGAATGACAGGAGATGCTGACTTAGCATTTAAGTGTCAGGAGAATCCCACAGGCCTCCACAAACAGGGAAAAATATTGCAAACACTTCACCTCAAGAAATACAGGCAGATGAAGTATATCGATTGCACATTTAGAGAAGACAAATCAAAATGGCTGTGATATCTGTCCATCTGACATGTTTTTAGTCCCCTAAGCAACAAATAAAGGAAGTGAACAAGTATTACACAACAAAAAAGCATGGTGCCTATATCCTTATATAAAAGATCGTTACAAATTATATTGCTTGGGTAAGCTTTACCAGGATGAGAGCATACTACCCCACAAATACAAATGTGGAGATCGTAGCTGTAAATCTTACAGCTGCCTGCCCTCCTTCTACCTTGTAACTTTTAAGTATACCAACCACAAACGCTTTCCATAAAGACACAGACCACTGCTCTTTTTTCTAATTTTATTAGAGATAAACTTTTAAGAAAGGAAAAATTTAATGCTGAAGTATAGTGAGCCTACTGTAGAGAAAGCAAGCTCCCTGACTTGCAATGACAGGTTTGGGGGAGTGACATGTTGGGTTTTTTTACTTATTTTCCCTGGGAATTTCCACCTCAAAATCTGACAAAACAAGATTTCACAGTCTAAGGAAAGATGTGCACAAGTAGATACAAAGCTTCTTGCTACTAAATTTAGGCTTTGTGATTACATGCTTTTCTAATAATTGCGATATATTCACTTGTTTTGCTAACATTTGATCTTTTAAAGTCTCTTTAGGAAAGCATTTGAATTTTAATAATTGACTATTATGCAATCATAGTAATTTTGGGGTTTGTAGAACAGAAACTGAGACAGTATTTGTTGCAGCCAAGTTACTCAGAAGAAACTTCCAGGAAGAGACAAACTGAAGACTCAGACTTCTTGTTTTCTTTATAAACATATCATTATTGAAAAATAGTTTTATATATGAATTTTTAAGCACTGTCCTGAAAATCAGAATTCACAGATAAAGATCTTGTCTTCCATTTCAGTAAAACCCTCACTTATGAAATACCTAATCATCAGTAGTCAGACACAAAAGTCTGAGCATACCTAGATTACCTTCAGGCTTTTGAGAAGGCTTTGCTAAAGAGGGTTTGAAGCTTTGTTGATACAGGCAAAATAAAGCTTCACTTCTGACAATCCAAATAAACTCTACAATTGATTTGGTCTTAACAGAATTAGACTTCAGAGGAAAGCCTTCTAGGATACAGACCATTGTTTTACGATTTCATGGGTCACACTATCTTTAAGTTTTGTTCTCACTATTGGCATTCATTAAACATACACAAAAACCACCAATATCAAAATAAGATTCTGAACTACTTTACAGATCAGTTGAATTTTTTTTTTTTTTTTTTTATAAACTGCTTGCAAGGAAACAAGTGCTTCCTAAGAAGTCAAGAGTTGATCATTGACATCCTACTGCCATTAAATGGATGCTGTATTCTTGATTCTAGTAATAACAACAGAAAAAAATAAGTCTATTTCAAAGGGTGTTTTCTTTCCTCTTCTAGAGGCTCATTTTATTGTTGTTTTATGAATACCAATTTTCTACCAATATCTTTTAGAGCACATATTTAATTTGTTTTGCCAGCATCAGAGAACATTGATAGACACACCATTACAGAAGCCAGTGAGCCATACCCTCCTACTAAGAACTTCAAATACACTAAAATAATCCATAACCAAGCTGCATGTGGAGGGTAACCTGTGAGTGTATCCCAGCCAAAAAACAACTAAACTTCTGACAAAAATCAGAAACAGCATTTTTAACAAGATGTTACAAACACTCTCAAGCTTCCTTTTAAGCCCCTACTTTAGCTTGAACAAGATTTCCAAATGCCTCTTAAAAACCTCCACTGGTTTGCAAGCGTGTCTACCACACACAAACTGCTTCCAGACATACACGCCAAGTGCCTGTGCACCCAACATTTAATTCACATGCAATCTCTTGTCAGAATTCATGGACTGAATGCTGTTAAGACTTTGCCTTTTATAAGGCTACCCTCAAACATCCTCATCAGCTGTTTTACCAAAGTGTGGTCAACATAGTAGTTTAATGTGGAAAAAGGTCATATTTGAAGTTCCTTCTGCTTTGGGAGATTCTAGAAACTTAGAATAAAGAGGCTCTGTGCTCACAGATAGCTATAATGTTAGAATGAGGAAGACTTCAAGAAATTTACAGTGAACCATTGCTTACTGAGTTTTGCCAAAAGTTGTCAGTACAGTTTATTGCCGTTTATATGACCATTTCCATTTGCAAAAAACATTATAAATACTAATTACTTATATGAAGACTGTTAAAATATCCAAATCATTAATCTTAATTCCTTTGTTTTCAAGGCCCACCAACATCCCCCTCCAAAGAAAAAAAAAAAAAAAAAAAGGCTTGCCCAAATATCCAGCTCCTTTCCCTGCCTGGCCAGCAGGAGATATAATGCAAGCACCATGTAGAATGTAGACGGGCCCCTACTTATTCTGACTGAGCCATCTCATTTACATACTCACAGTGAGCAATCTCGTCACTAATGCAAAAGCCTTATTCCTCTTGTCAAGAGAGGCAGACATTGATCTCTTTCATCTTGAGTGTTGAGAGACCTGTGTAATCAGAGCTCAGGTCTCTGTTCTTCGCTTCTCTTTCCCTATTGCCTGTCCAGTTACAATAACCTGCAATTAGACTGCAAGTCATGTTCCACGTAGCTGTAGAGGAAGTTAGCCCCCTTTTTGATGTTTCAGGTTGAATGATTCCCCTTTAAGCATGGCTCAGGTAACCTGCTTTGAGCCACGTTTATTCAGATTGTGAACACAGTCGGATGAGCTGGGGACCCTTGCTGTCTCTGGGAATGATCTCCCTGTCTCCCTTTTAGAAAGAAAGGGAGTTCATCAAATCTGAATTAGAAGTCAAATGACTCAACAATAAGCATTTTTAACTTGATGTTCTCTTCTGTCTGTGCACATATGATTCTAAGAAAACATGATAAACATAGCTTTTGTATTTTTTTATATCCTTTTTTAAAACACTGTATCTTCCCTTACACTGCATAGAAGAGCTCCACGTGCAAAATTAGTAATCCTTAACCAGGTAATCAGAGGAATATAGTGTTGATTCAGATCACATTTAGTGCAAACAATTTACATTTACTGTAAACAATGTGGCCTCCTTTAATCATCCAATTCTGCTCAATTAACACAAAAATACTTCTTCAGATATCTGAAATAAACAACCTGTAACAACAGGTTCACTTTAATCTTTGTCATTAAAGTAATATAAGCTCCCTAAATACTCTAACCCACATGGTATTAGAAGTTTAGGTTTCTTCTAGGGACATGAGAAACATTGTAACACCTGGAACAAGAGAATAAACATTAAGACTAAGTGAAGGTTAAAATTAGGAAAGGTTATGGAAAAATATTGTGTCCTTCATTCACCTGAAAGTGACTTTAGCTTCTCTTTTCCCTTTGACATTACACCAGTGGAGTGCATTGAGTTGGAATCTGAAATTGAAAACTGGTGAGACTTTTGTAGTACAAAGCGGTAAGCCTAAGTAACATGATTTGACTTGCATAAGTAATAGTGGGATTTCTAACCACTCATGCCATTACAACATGCAGGTCACCCTGATAATATAACTACAGCTGTCATGAAGCAACTTGTCTCAAATTCCTTCTTTATTGAACAGTGTGAGGACTTGGGAGCATCTTATAACACAGGTCTGAATTCTTCTCTGCTGCTCTTATTGCTTAAATGCTCCAACCATCTGGTAATTACTGAATAGGCTGCAAACCCACTCAATATGTGGATAGGGTTATTTTAGTCCCTTGGGCACATGAACCTCCATTTAGTTCATCTCCCTTCTTAATTCTTCAGTGCCAGGCAGCAAGAGCCTTCGGGCCAGAGCCGGCACCCCATAGCAGTAGCAGAACCTTACACCCATTATTTGTCACAGCCTTTGAAAAAGCACGACTCTAATCTAGCCCGCACTTGCCTTTCATTGCAAGAGTTTCTGGAGATCAGTATCTAGGCTTCATAGAGGTGACTACTCTGTTGCTCTCTGAAAAGAGCTGCTTTACTAGCATCATGTAATCCTGACAAGAGGAAGTTCCAAAGCCCATTTTGAAACACAGTAAAGTCCCACCCAACTCTGGTTGGCCTTTCAAATGTTCTTCATCTGAGCTCCAAGCACAAGTTCTGCCAATTTCATTGGATAACTATCAAAGGCATCTTGCATCTTCATCAAAACAAGCATTTATTTTGAAATATTATTATAGATGCAATATATTCTGACAGTTTGTATCTGATAGTGATGTTATACTTTTTTACATTAGTACTTCTCTAAAGAGTACTTAAGATCTCTTGAACTTATTTCAGTTGCAAATGAATTATATATCCAAGTTTGCTCAGCCATGATTTATTCTTAGAATCATAGAGGTTGGAAAAAACCTCCAAGATTATCAAGTCCAACCATCAGCCTAAAACTGCCAAACTTGCAAGACAATATCCCAAAGGGGTAAATCTACACTTTTTTGAAAACCTCCAAGGACAATGACTCCACCACCTCCAATGTCCAACCAAGCCCTCCTTGTTGCAGCTTGAAGCCATCTTCTGATCTTCTAACATGTTTATCAGGAATAAAACAAGTATAGCTTAAACTAATTTAAATAACATGAAGCCCTTGAGCATGAAGTGAGACACAGTCACAGCTCTCAGAGCACAGAGGTAACTGCAAAGAAAGCATGTATCTGTATCCCAAAAAACAGTCCAGATACTAAATCAAAGAGACATCTGAAGTTTTTTCACGGAAGTAAAAGCAAGACAACACATTCAAGAACATGTCTGACTACTCAAGTTACCACCTATTTCAACTTTGAAGTATTTGATTTTTGTTTTAACCATCATGTGAATCCAGCTGCTCCAACTGAATTTTGACCCCACTGTAATACACCATTATCATCAACACACTATTAATTCTTGAAGACTTGGGACTGACGTGGACCTTCTTATGGGTATTTTTCTGTAAAAACATTAAGCACTTCCTAGTGTTAGAAACCTGTCTTTTGTTACTGTTTTTTTTCAGACATAGCATGAAAAGATCTGTTTAATGCAAATCACTGAAAATAAGTTTCCTTTCAGGATATTCATTATTAGATTCCCTTGGACAGGAAAGTTGAACTATGAAAGATTAATTTAGGGATCTAAAAGTGTTCAAGTTTTACTTAAGCTAGGTAGATACAAGGTCAAGCCTGTTCCCTCAGTTCTTCTGATTCTGCTTATTTACCAACTTTGGCACAAACAGTTTCAGAGCTCCAGAGAGTGATTTACAGAAATAGACAAAGACTTCGTAGCTTTCAGGATTCTTTAAAAGTTCCAGGCAAGTGTAGAAGAGAGGTCTACCTGAAGGTTATTAAACTACTAAAACCACCAATTATTTAAAAATTAATTAATTCTATTCTGAAATGGAAAAGTGAAAAAATAAAGGAGTTTGGGATAAGAATTTGCAAGAAACTTTAACTAGACCTATAGCCATGCATAAGAGTGGAAGGTATGCTTACAATTGAGTAAACTTTTACTGTCAACATTTTTGAAATCTTCTGGTTTGTAATGCTGCATAATTTCCATTGCACACTTTCTCTAGAAAGCTTTCAGGTGTTCCTTTGACTATAGGAGAACAAGCACAACAAGTATTTTTTGCATTATCTTTCATCCTTCAACTTCATAGTCTTTGAAAGCATCTGCCTGTAATGGTACAAGTTTTCTGTGGCATACAGGCTTCAACAGGATGCAATGCAGCCTTGAAATGAGGACAAAGATTTCATTACATCAGGATGTAAAATTTTCCTTTTTGAGCTTCTGAGGTGAATGAGTAGGATGTCATTTTAATCCTTCATTTCTAACAGCCTTCCAGCTAGTTGCAGATTTTCTGCTCTGGTGCATCTCTTGAAATCAGACTTCGAGCAAGCATATTGCAAGGCTTAAGTATCTTCTATAGTAACAGTGACTTTCAACACTGAAGACTCACGCCTGCTCCAGCATTTCGACACAGAAAACATCAAGTGTTTAACCCGTTAGGAATTTTCAGCAGAAATAGTTTGTTTTGCCTGTTGCATGTTCTTAACATGCTTTAGCTATAGAGGTTTTTTTTGTTTCAGGGGTTTATTTGATTATTTTAGTTTGGGTTTAACCTTGCATGAAAACCGAATTTGTGTGGAAGAAAGTTACAAGTTTAACAGCTATGTAAACTACGTGTCAACTGCTGCCAATTATTCTGATAAACATTTCAAAACTCAAATCCTGTATTCCCTGGGTACAAGAAATTAACACAACAATTTAGCTCTTGGCATTTATTTGTATTACACCAACCAAATTTCTTGTTCTGTCAACATATAAGACATAACATAACTTCCTAAACAGCTAATACAACAGTAAAGAGAACTATTGCACAATAAATCATGCACCCATCATACGAAGTTTCTATATAAAACATGTTGGCTTATTTATATAGACAGAGTTAGAGGAAGCAAGGAAAAACCTATTGCAACAAGAATTGACTGTAACAGGATGAAATATAAGTCCATTATAATCACAGTTTTGTAAGAATGTCATACAATAATTTTCATAGAGACACCACTAGAGAAAGAAACTGCCAAGCTACCTTGCTGGGTTTAAAAAAACAAAACAAACTTTACTATTTCATATATCCCAGATTGGTGCAAATCCCAGTCCATGGGCAGAGCTATAGCAGCTTGCATCTCTTCAAATAGGAAAGGCCAAAACGAAACTATTGTTCTAAGCATTTAGAGCATGTTACTCTTCCACATGAAACTCTTGCACAAAGCAGATCAGGCTGTTCTTTTGGTTTGTTTTTAATCTGTCTTCTGCACACAGGCAATAATGGATTCCATTTTCCACACAGTTTACTGGGATTTAAAAAGGAAACCTCCAAGTCTAGGTATTTCACTGTTTAAAGAGTTTAATAATCCTGATTTTATTTGCCTTCAGCTGTGGGCAATCATCAATAATTTTTAAAGCACACCTCCAACAACATCATCTTGCCAAAGCAAATATATCAAAAATGGAAAACACTTATAAAGTATTTTTGCCCCATAGAAATATGAGTTAGAAAGAAAACAGGAAGTTTCTCCCATTATATCTGCAGAGGGCAATGAAACCCAGTTCCTGCCATCAGTGGGATCAAGTGCACCTTCAGCAAGTTTGCTGACAACACCAAGTTGTGTAGTGCAGCAGACACACTGGAGGGAAAGGATGGCATCCAGAAGGATCTTGACAGACTGGAGAGGTGGGCCTGTGCAAACCATGTGAAGTTCAGCAAGGCCAAGTGCAAGGTCCCGCACCTGGGTTGGGGCAATCCTAAGCACAAACACAGGCTGGGCAGAGAAGGGATAGAGGGCAGCCCTGAGGAGAAAGATTTGGGGGTGTTGGTTGATGAGAACCTCAACGTGACCCAGCAATGTGCATTCACAGCCCAGAAGGCCAACCATATCCTGGGCTGCATTAAAAGCAGCATGGGCAGCAGGTCAAGGGAGATGATGCTCCCCCTCTATCCTGCTCTCATGAAAGCCCACCTGGAAACCTGCATCCAGCTCTGGGGCCCCAGCACAAGAAGGAGATGGACCTGTTGGAGCAAGTCCAGAGGAGGGCCACAAAGACGATCAGAGGGCTGGAACACCTCTCCCATGAAGACAGGCTGAGAGAGTTGGTGTTGTTCAGCCTGGAGAAGGGAAGTCTCTGGGAAGGCCTTCTAGCAGCCTCCCAGTACCTAAACGGGGCCTGCAAGAAAGCTGGAGAGGGACTTTTGACAAGGGCCCATAGTGATAAGCCAAGGGGAAATGGCTTTAAACTAAAACAAGACAGACTTAAATTAAATCTAAGGAAGAAACTCTTCACTCTGAGGGTGGTGAGGCACTGGAACAGGCTGCCCAGAGAAGTTGTGGATGCCCCCTCCCTGGAAGTGTTCAAGGCCAGGTTGGATGGGGCTTTGAGCAACATCGTCTAGTGGAAGGTGCCCCTGGCCATGACAAGGGGATTGGAACTAGATGATCTTTAAAGGTCCCTTCCAACCCAAACCATTCTATGATCATAATTACATACTCCTTTAAAAGTGATGAGTTGGCATGAGACACTTGCTACCTGTTTTATTCTCCCTCCTTCTAGGTTTGTTCTTCCCTTTCTTAACTATTAGGCCTATTTAAGAAATCAGCTTGCACATAAATCCTTTGCAAGAGTTCTCAAACAGAAGTCTTACAAAGGGTTTATGTGCAAGTTTATTGTTGCATACTTTAACAGTAGCACAATGCATCTTAAAAGACGACTTTCCAGCTGATTGCTCTGAAGCAAAACATGAAATCTACTAGTCCCATTAAAGGAAGTGTCACTTGGCAAAAAAAAAACAAAAACAAAAAACAACACACAAACAATTATTATGGCAACAAATTTCTCAGCATGATTTACATATCTTCTCTTTGGAAGTTGCTATATTTGGCTTAAAAAAAAAAAAAACTAAGAACAGAACTACTTCTTGGTCAATAAGCTGGTGCAACCCTCAAAAGCAGAGGCAATATTCCTCAAGCAAATAGCCACCAGCTTGTAGTGGTGGGCAACTGGCTGACAGGTCAGGCTCAAAGGGTCATACCAGTCACTAGCAAGGTTCCACAGGGATCCATCTTAAGGCCAGTACTCTAACATCTTCATAAATGACATGGATGCAGGACTTGAAGGCTTATTAAGTTTACAGACAAGGCAAAATTGGGGGGAGAGACTGACACTCTTGAGGGCAGAGAGGCCCTGCAGAGGGATCTAGGCAAATCAGAGCTGGGCAATCACCAACTGCATGAAGTTTAAAAAGGGCAAGTGCCAGGTTCTGCACCTGGGACACAGCAACCCTGGATGTTCCTACAGGCTGAGGAGCAAGAGGCTGGAGAGCAGCCCTGGGGAAAGGGATTTGGGGGTTCTGGTGGACAGCAAGTTGAACATGAGCCAACACTCTGCCCTGGAAGCCAAGAGGGCCAACTGTGCCCTGGGGTGCATCGAGCACTGCATCACTAGTTGGTCAGGGGAGGTTATTTTCCTGCTCTAATCTGCATTGGTGCTGCCCCACCTTGAGTACTGTGTGCAGTTTTGGGTGCTGCAGTATAAAAAGGATATAAAGCTACTGGAGAATGTCCAGAGGAGGGCCACGGAGTTGGTAAAGGGTTTAGAGGGGAAGCTGTATGAGAAGCAGCTAAAGTCACTCGGTCTGTTCAGCCTGGAGAAGAGGCGACTAAGGGGATACCTCATTGCGGTCTACAGCTTCCTCACAAGGGGAGAAGGAGGAGCAGGTGTTGATCTCTTCTTTCTAGCGTCCAATGACAGGACCAGGGGGAATGGCAGGAAGATGTGCCAGGGGAAGTTCAAGTTGGATATTAGGAAGAGGTTCTTCACCCAGAGAGTGGTGGAACACTAGAACAGACTTCCTAAGGAAGCATTCATGGCACCAAGCCTGACAATATTCATGAAGTGTTTGGACAATGCCCTCAGACACATGGTGTGAAACTTGGGGCTGTCCTGTGCAGGGACAGGAGTGGGACTCGATCTTTGTGGGTCCCTTCCAAGTCAGGACATTCTATGAAGAGTACCTCATCCTGCTAACCCACAGATTACAGACACAAAAAGCATCCATAGAGTACCTCAGCGAAAGAGTAACAAACAAAAAAAACCCCAAGCACAGAAGAGATATGGGACAGGTAACTTAATGTCATCTAGGCAGCAATACACATCTTGAGGTAGATCACTACAAAAGCAGCCTTCTCTGCTGAAAGCTCTGTTAGAAAAACTGCAGTTAGAGATTTAGCTTTTCAAATGGTCAAACCAGAACTAGGTGTAAACTTAAAGCTGAATCAAATCCCATGATAACTTGTCATACTCCTATAGTTCTTTGAGACCAATCAAGGTAGAGCCTTGAAGATCTGCATTAGCTATTTTAGGTTTTCCCTTCATAAAAATTATTAAATGATACAGCATATAAAGGACAATTACAGTTATTTCATGTAGAAACATAATTAAAACTTACTGGATGGTCCACATTTCATACTGTAAAGTCTCCTGTTCCGAGGTAAGGCTACTGCAGTAGATGAAGCATTATAAATTGCCACTCCAGACTCCTTTCAGAAAGAACAGAGAAATCAGCAGCTATAACCAAGACACTTAAACCTCTTCAGACTTTATCAGTTAATTTACCATTTTTAGTAAGCTTACTGCTTCATATTGGCTTACTAAAAGTTATCAAAAAATGCCATTGTAAAGTAAAACATACAGTCACTCTACTCAAGACTCCAGTAAAGGAGAACCGAAGTACATTATGCCTGAAGACAGCAGGTAGATTTTAAATCGGTTAAGCAAAAATGCCTAGAACTGCATACCTGCCGTCCTGCGTGTACTTCTCCATACTCCTTTTACAGGTTACAGCCTCTGTACCATTTACATGTATTTAACATAATTCTCAGTATAAACATTTTGCTGTTTTGGAAATTCTTATCACTCAGAGTTATTCAAAATCAATTTAAGAGTATATGCATACATAAATCACTAGACATCATAATAATGCCTTGTAAATTCCTAAATTCACATTATTTTCCAAGCACTAGATCCAAAACCCAGCAAAAATCAACACATTTGTTTTGTGGTGGTTTTTTGTTTGTTTGGTTTTTTAAAAGAAATTATAAACATCCAGGTTAGTTTTCAAAATGTTTCCTACCATCTTCTCCTTAATCTTTTCCTGTTGTTCTAACACTTAAAAACGCATGATGACAAACCAAAGCTTTTATTCTCTTGTGTTTCCTTTCTCATAAGAATTTCTGTCTTCAACAGTCAGCAATGAGGTATCTTGAGTTTTCTTGTATCAATTCTCAATATTGAGGTAAATGAAGCTTTCTTTCTCTCCAATTAAATTGTCCTTTGGAAAACTAGTGCTTCTAGTATATTAGACTTTATAATCACTTTTATAAATCGGTACATCACAACTTTGACTCCCCCCATCATCCTTGCCATATTCATCTGTTAATCCAACTGCCACTTCATTCTTCCATCAGTGGTGCCCGTCACAATCCCTACAGTCTCTTTTCAAACTCAAATTATTTACACAGTGGCAACTGTATCACTTCTGAACCAGAAATACAGTGAGTTTTAACAGAGTACCACGAAGAGAACTCACATCAATACTTGGTGGGGAGTGGGAGGTGTATTAAAAAAAAAAAAAAAAAAACCACTAAAACAAAACACAACCCTACAGGTTACTTGTTAACAGCTTAAAAGTCAGTCATGGTCACTTGTCAACCAACGGCTTCTAGGTGAATTGGAGGGAGAAACCTCTTTCACACCATTTTACCCAAGTATGGTGCACAGTTTAGGTATGTGCAACTATGAGTTTGAGCATACGAGTTCCTTCCCATCTTACTGGATGTGCAAAGTTTTAGTATTTTACTTAAAATTTATGAGCTTGTCTACCCTATTTACGGAGAAGCAGGACTAGGTACAAACCCCGTTATTTCTACAAAGAGGTACCATACATAGGGTCTTGGAAATTATTCTTTAAGATGCAGCTTTGAATGTTCAGGTTCAAGGAAACTTGTGAACAAAGACAATCCATTTGAAAAGGAGCATTTTAATGATGGAAAGAAACAGGACAGCATCTGAGCATGTATAAACTGCTTAATATTCCCCACAATTTTTCTTTGAGAGGAAGCAATATCCAAGACAATTTGTCCATTACTCTGAAAATAATTTCTGTACCATTTCTTGTAGAAAACATGTTTTAAGCAAATAATATTAACTTGTAGTTCTACTGCACACAAAAGAGCCAGTCCTGTAAAACATACTATCGCACAGCCTGGAAAACAGTAACAACACTGACCTATAAAGGTGCCTTAGAGGTCTTCAAAACTTAAATTATTACATCTCCTTTAAAAAAAAAGCAGCCAGCAATACATCAAATCACAAAAGCCAATTCAGCCTTTATCATCTACTTGAGAAAACAGAAGAGCAAATCTGCTTAGCCAAGTTACAAAAATCCATTGATATTTTGCCATGATGCGGTTATATTGCCATGCTCAACAGGTAGAATGCCTAATTAGTATGCTTTTATTAAAACTATGTTGCTCACGTTCTCTATAACCTCCTATCTTTGTTCTACAGCTGCTTACATCTAGGGTAATTTTTTTTTTCAATTTGACATGAACTTTTGATTCTCAGAAGTCAATGACTTATGATTGTGAGTTTTTCTTTACTAAAGAAGCATCTAACTACATTTACCTAGTTTACTTAATACAGTAACACAGAAGTTACAGCCATTTCATATTATTTCTTCACCTCATAAAGAGCAGCAGCTCCATCTTCTAGAACGTTCATATTTCAGTGACACATTAAGTATAGAAGATACTTTTCATTAAGGAAAATTCAGTGACAAATACAGTATCTGTTAATAAACAGCATTAGCTACAATGTATCATGTCTATAATAAAACAAATAACTAAGCAAAATATTTTCAAAATTGCATTATAAACAAAACAAGCTATGTCTACAAAATTTTATCTGAGAACTTGGTTATTGCATTTAATTTTCATGCCCTAGTGTTTTATCACTTATATTTCTCAGGCCTGTGCGTGATTCTGCAAAGTACATTTAGAACAGCAAGCGTTTTCGGTGTTCTAAGTTTTTCAGTCAAATGTCTATCTCAGAACTATGTCATTAACTAAGTTTTCATGAACATAAAATTCTGCAGGGGACTTCACCACCATCATTTAGTGTTGCTTCACTTCTTCCTCTTGAAGAAGCTTATTAAAAGCAAGAACAGGTAGAAACACATTATTGTTAGTTTTAGACAGTTCAAACTGCTAAAACAACTACTCTTCAGGTTCTCAGCTTTTTAAAACTAGTATTGAATTTTTTTTTTTTGGTCTTTCTCCTAAGCATATTTCTTACTGACGATTTCTACTCAGTAGGTTAGCTCAGAAGGAAATAAAGAGTCTATTATGGTATCTTGAATTCTTGGGGGCAGGGAAGCCTCAATGCACGTTTATTTGCTCTTACCAGAGGTTTTTTTTGTTACCTGTTATGTGGCACATTTTTCTCTCCACTGAGCTTTTCCCAGAAAGAGTGGGGAGAAAGCAGACAGAAATGCAACTCCTCTGCAGAGCCGTCAACAAGGGCTACAAAGCAAACTTTCCTTTTCCCACCCTCAAACAAGGGAGCGGGAACCACACACCCTAATTACATTTCAGCAACCCACCACAAATTATATAGTTGTGTTGCCAAGATAAACCACATCCAAAAACCTGTACTGAGTTGTAGTGATCTGATACCACCAGCTCATTTACTTTTACGAAGAAGTGAAAAGGCTCCCAGAAAGCGATTATTGCTGGATGAGCCAGACCAGACCTCAGCTTTCCTTGGAGCAAGGATGCTTCCTGTCATGTGTAACTGGTTCTGAATGAGCTGAAGCTCTAGCTACTGTTCTTCCCTCACTGCTTAAATGCTTTAAACTCCAAGTTTCCTTCCGTTCATGAAGGACACTGCTTATGGCTGGAATAAAATATACATTTAATGCTGCTTTTAAGGATAAGTCCTGAAGAATCACAAACAGAACAGCCATCAAAAATGCTGATGGTATCGCAGTAGTGTACAGATGAATTCAGGTAAGATACGAAAAACACATTATCCCGAAGGGTTGTTAGACATTGGAACAGGCTGCCCAGGGAGGTGGTGGAGTCACCATCCCTGGAGGTCTTTAAAAGACGTTTAGATGTAGAGCTTAGGGATATGGTTTAGTGGGGACTGTTAGTGTTAGGTTAGAGGTTGGACTCGATGATCTTGAGGTCTCTTCCAACCTAGAAATCCTGTGATCCTGTGATGACAACCAGAACACCCGTCCCTCAACCCGGCGCGGCCAACGACGCCTCAGAGGGATCCCGCCAGGCGGCGGCGCAGCGCGGGAAAGCCAGGTGCCATCTTTGGCCACGAGCGACGGCTTCGCGACGCCTCGTCAGCGCTGGCCACACCGCTGCTCGAGGCAACCGACGGCGGGAGGGG
>KL285936.1:286-12079 GCA_000699545.1 Podiceps cristatus
ATTCACATAGAGTACCTCATCAATCTGTTATAATTTACATTATGCCACTTAATTATATTCAATTTTGGAAAATATTTTTTCTAAAGATTTTTTTTATTATTATTATTGTACATCAAAAGTCACTTGCAATATGCAGTGACCAAGGGATGTATTGGAAAAATATTTTTTCCTTTCATGGTTACATAATATCAGAATTACAGAATTCTGGAAGGAAAGGAAAGAAAAGCAAGGAAAGCAAGCAAGGAAAGAAAAAAGCTTTTAATTTTTCTCAGCATTTGGAAATTAAGGATAGAACCTAGTGATATGTTATGGTCTACTGATCAAGAAGACTGAGCAAGTGCAAAGTATAGTAAGTTAGCAACATCTTCTCAACTCTTCCATTTGTTATTTAAAGCTATCCTTCTTCAACTTTGAAATCTATCAAACAAATATGCTTAGAATATTTCCTGCATGGTATGTTCTATATGTGACAAAGGCAGATTTTTGCACCTGGGTATAAACTGAAGGAAGACTCAGGGTGGATATAAGGAGAACGCTTTTCCCCGTGAGGACAAACACTGGAGCAGGCTGCACCAGGGAGGTGCAGTCTCCCTCAGTGGAGACTTTCAAGATTCAGCTTGACAAGGCACTGAGCAACCTGGTCTGAATTCAAAGGTGGCCCTGCCTTGAACAGGATGGAATAGAGGCCTAGTGGAGATCCCTTCCAACCTAAATCATTCTGTACGCATGTTGTTTGTAAACAGAAGTCATGTACGAACTCCTACAATAGTTACCTGTAGCAAGCTGATTGTTGCATTAATATATTTTTCCTTCTGCCTTAATTCTCACTCAATCAGATTAATATAGTACCAGGGGGTTGTTGGATCTTTATTGACTGACTTTCTAAAGCCTCACAACTAATGATCTAGAATGACATTTTCCCTATTCTATTTTGTCATCTCTGTTCATTGTATTCTTCCAATATTGAAGATACTGATCTATTCTTCTTAAATCTTTAGAGAATCTTAAAGATTCTGCCCTTTTATGGGCAGTGGTTCAGAAGCAGCAAACTGGGTTATTCTTTGGTTTGGTTTGGTTTGGTTTGGTTTGGTTTGGTTTTGGTTGGTTGGTTTGGTTTTGGTTGGTTGTTTTTGGTTTGTTTTTGTTTGTTGTTTTTATTTTTTTTATGAGGGAATCTTTGTTGAGATTTAGAACCACGAAACTCATGGGAGCTTTCTTATGCTCTTCAATGACTCTTGAGATATATGGAACCAAGGTGATGAATTACAGAGATATCTACAGGGAAAACTCAACAAGCAAGGTAGTTTTGGAGATCTCTGTACAGGGTAAAAGTTTTCAGAACTCCTAAAGGGATACCAAAAGCCCTGGAAAATCCATGCTATACTTTTGAAACTGATTTTCCCTGACCTTTCTCCTTTAGACGTGACTGATTAATTGAATATGGAATATTTTACCTTGATACCTCACCTTTTATCTTGAAAGTATTACAGAACACTTCATAAAGCTGTAAATTAAATACTGATAGTGTACTAAATGTGTAAGTAAATGTATCAGCAGTTGTTCACTCAGCCGTGGCTTATGCTCAGCTATGCACTTTAGAATTTCTTTAAGAGGAATGCTGGCAGGGATTCCTAAGTCATGCCCTAGCCTTTGAGAGAAGTGCTTTATACTACCACCTGAACAGACCAGATTTTAGAGACAGAGGCTGTCTTACTCCAAATCTACCCTTGAAACATAAGGTGTGACTCTACAACTCTGTATGTCTAGGTGACTGAGATGCACATCCAACTCTCAAACTGGATGGAAATGTAAAAATACATTCCTACTGTTGATACAAGCAGGAAAAAAGTAAGAACTTTGCACTTCCATTGTTTTCAGACTAAGCTAAAGTTGCAAGTGCATTCCCAACCCCCTCCATCTATTTTGAAAGTAACCACTTGAAGAGACTAGGCCAAGAAATTAGAGCTATGATCTAGACTTAACTTGTATAACTTGTGTCATTCTATCCTCAAAGTAAAAAAAAAAAAATTTTTCCTAATCAGCTGAATCACTCTCTGGAGATGGTGGATTTTTCTCCTTAGAATAGAGAGTGAAACCAGAACAACTAGCTTTTAACTTAATGCTCACTCTCACAACTTAGGGGTATCATTTGGAGACACATTTACCCCCTTGGCTCCCAGAACACTACCTGCTTGCCATCTCATCTGACTTGATCTTTGCTAGTAGTCACACACTCACTTGCACACCCACTTACTGACACCACAGACCCCCAAACTCACAGACGCATATGAAGCAAAGATTCCCCCACTGGAAAGTAGCTGAAGGTGGAGTTTGATAAGGAAACAGGACAGTCCGTGGTGATCAGGTGCTAGGCATGGCCAGACAAGCATACTAACCAGCAAACTAGTTACACACGACCGCCTTTTTTATCCTCTTACCTCTCTGTTTTGCTGCACTTGTACCTGCTCAAATCACCCAAGTCTATCCCTTTCCCCGCTTTGGTTCCTCCCTGAAACATCCCATAAATTGTGTGCAATCCCAAAATACTATTTCCCTGCATCCCAAGGGGGTGACGGGATGGGTTTCTGCTGGAACAGTCCTGCTAGGGGCCCAGACGAGGCGTTTCTTCCTCCAGAATCTGCAATTTGGGTTCCCACCTGCCATTGTGCCCCTGTGCTTTTCTGAGTTCATGGCAATGGGCATTCGATGAGCCAGTGTCACTCCCATGATGGGCCTGGGAGCAGCTGAGGCAGGTTATTAATCAAATTACTCCTTCTGCCATTGTTCCTCTGTGCCTTCTTTGTGTGCAGATGAGTTTCCTATCACAGAGCCTAAACTAAGCTCACAACTTGCCAGATAGGAACTCCAAATACCATATTCCATTGGCAAATAAATGTTATCAAGCAGTTAGACACTTAACTGTATTCATTTTGCTGATTTGGAAAATTAGAAATCTGCATAAAATGTTGAACTAATGTTGTGGGAAATAAAGTGAAAACTTTGATGATGAAAGAAGTGGGATTTCGCTCATTTCCCTTGAGAGTGTTCATGATTTCCATCAGTTCATATTTCCACTACAATAGTCTGAACACTGTCAGTATTTGTTACTAAAATTATTAATAAGAAAGTAATATTTTTTAGAAAAGCATGCTTGTATTTAAAGATATTTTCTCAGTCTCACTGAAACCATGAAAGGAAAAGCCGTTACCTGGAGGAGAATAAAAGAAAAATAAAAAAGGTGTGTAGACAAAGTAAAACCAAAAATATAACTTGGTATATACAGGGGAATGAATTTCTAGTCATACTGTTTAACATTTGAAGATAAAGCCTCTACAAAGCAGGAGAATGCACACCACACATTTTTCAAAGTGACCAATATTTTGTGAATCTAGATTACTTATTTGTTCATATTCCTTAATGTTAAATATATTTATGTTTTCATTTGAAAAAAAAAAAAAAAAAAGAAAAAGGTAAAGCAAAGAAAAAGATCGAACACTTGTGTGAAGGTCTCATGGTAGTAAAGGCACCTGTTATTGTATCTATATAAACAACAGAGCAAAATTGTTAAGAAAAAATTATGAAAATGATCGCATACTGTGTGATGCTGTGTGATGTTACTTCTTCATACCTTGCATATCTGAATTTTTCACTCTTAATGCCATGCATATTCTCATGAATGTACGCAAATGACTTCAGATGTCAGATGACGTCATATGTCACCCACAGAAGAATAACTAGGAGGCTGTACTTCAGGTTACACAGTCACCTCTTCATGTAAACCTCTTTTATTTTATCTCTGTATAATTGACTAATGACAGCTTTCCATTTACCTTTACGTAAAAAAGTAAGTGTTCCTTAAGTGTTTTTTCGAATGTCCAAGAGAGTTGGACTATGTCTTTTATATATATTTTATTTAAAAGCAATATTTCTCTCAAATTATGATGTTGTCGTCATCTTCTGACTTGCTATAAGCTTCTCAATCTTATTCAAAACCCATACTACATCAAAATTCTTCCTAACTCTTTTCTACTCAGCTCTCAGTCACAAAAAGTGATAGGTTTTCTTGAGACGCAGACCACAGTTGAACCTCCAAGTGATGTTCTGGCAGTGGGAATAATTGGCAGCTTTTGTTCCTTTCCTCTTTGTCTGGAGGGCCAAGATATTATAATTAATATAATGCAATAATATAAAATGCACATATAATCATCCAAGGGAGCAGATTTTTTTTTTAATGAAATTAAACATATCTCCCCTCTTCATACAGAAATAGGATATGAATTCAGTCTTGTCTGACTGATTACACTCAAATCCATAGGTATGTTAGGCAGATTCACTCCTCATCCCTACAATGTGTGTGGTTTAGCTCATAACTGTATAAATTTTAGCTAACATATGGTTCTCATTTGGGGTGAATTTACTAAACATGGTCTAGTTAGGAGATTGATTTTTCAATCTATTACTTACCGCAGTAATTATTAACAGCACATAAAGTCATTGGAAAACATCTCATGAGACAGTTTATAAAGACTCAACGATGCATTCTACCCTATTATTTTTATCCTTACAAGATGTTACGTTCTTTAAGTTATGTTTTCTATATGGAGTTATGTTTTTGTGTTTATGAGATACACAACTGTATCTTACCAGTAGAGGCTCACATGAAAGTTGAAACAACCGATAGAAATTAGATAATTTTATAGTAAATATAAGAGTTGCTAATGAACATCTGATTTTATCTGTTTTCATTGCAATCCTCCTTGGTTAATCTTTCCTTTAGATACACAAGCAAGTTATTAAATTCCCCAGTAACTTGAAGGCCATCCAAGTAAATCTATCAAAACTTTCAGTTCCCATCTGACAATTTAAGTAAGAAGATTAAGTTCAGCTTTGGACCCATTATTTTGCCACTGTTACAGGGTGGACTCAAGAGAGAACTAAACCACTGAATCCACACAGACAAAGAATGAGAGAAAAAGCATTCCAAGGGACACCAAAAGCAGACTGCAGTTGATGAAACCTTCCACGTTCCTCCATGTGGTTTAGGTCCACAGGGCAACAGAGAAGGCAGCTGCTCAGCTGGGAAAAATGCTAAGATACTTTCAAGTGAGAGCATATTTTGCAGAGTAAAATGGCATTTAATAAAAATTTAAAGAGTGGTCAGGCCTTTTCTTGAAGCAAAGTGTTTGAACAGCCCTATAGCTGAGAGAGTCATGGACTTTGTGCTGTAGAGAGGACAGCTCTCCTGGGCGGCCGATGGCTGCAGCTGGTACAGACAGCTGGGTGCAGATCACTCCCCCTGGGCCCCATTCATCCTTCTTTCCCTACCAGGAAGAGAGCTACGGCTGTCCTTTGACCTCCGGTTCAGGCTGTACAAGACCCATCACCTGAAGGGGTAAAACACACTAGTCCTCACACCACAGGCTTAATTTTTGAAGACAAGACCTTAACAAGGTTCTAAAAGAAACTGGAAATTTATACGGGTGTTCAGGCTATTGTTTCACTTCAAGATTTAGGATGGAAGATTAATCCATATTTCCCATGGGGGTCGTGTACAGACTTCTGAAGCAGTTGAGTTACTCTCAGCATCATACACAGGATACAGAGTTCAGTGAACCCTGACTTTGATGCAGTACAGCAATTACATATTCCTAACTCTTCCCTAAGGAATCAAGGTGGCTCACTGTGACCCTTACAGTGAGTCAGACTTACTGGTAGATCATACCCTGGCGTGAAAGCATCCTATATAATTAATGAGATTACTACAGGGTAACAATTATGCATCTTTTTTGCATGTTCAGACTGCAGAACCATGACAGAATGGCTCGAGGGACCTGCTCAAAGGAGAAGTAGCTCCTGTCTTTAGGCTGCTCAGAGGCTGTTCTGCAATCATAGAAGTGACTGGGAGAAGAAGAAAGAGAAAATTTACTCTTTAACTGTAATAAATTACTATTTCCAGACCTAACAATTGCATAAAAAATAAAAAGCGTTACTACATGATCAAACATTTTTGTTCCATTAAAATCACAGTTAGTCCTGCATCTAGAGCTGCACAGTTGAAAGTTGACAGTACTTTGCCCTTAAAAAGGAAGAATTTAGAACAGGTGCAGCATTATGGTCTTTAGAATGTTATTTCAGAAACATGAATAATGTCATTGAGAAGGTTAGCCATCTGCTTTCTGAATATATGTCACTGATGTAGCAGCAGCAATGTAAAAGTGATACATGGGGGTGTTTCTGCAATGGATTTAACAGAAAGCTTGTGCTTTTTGTGGAGAAAAACATGTTCCATTTTCAGTTTGTTTTTAATAAGCATGTGTAGAGTATGTGTTTTGTAAATATAAAGATGATTACCGTGTGATGCACTTGTGTAATTTGCATCCTATTTTACTGATTTTTAGCACATTTTGTGCAAGACTTGTGATTTGGGATAACTACTGAAATGTGAGTATTTACAAAATATAAAATGTTAGAACGAGAATATTTTAAATCTCAAATGCTAACTATAGATAGCATACTTCCAGAGCATCAGCAGTGACATGAGTACCAAGTTAACATCCGAGACACGGGGCAAGTGTCATCTGACAAAGAAGGGAAACATGAAAGGGCAAGCTAACTTCAAAAAGCAGCAGAGTCAGGACTTACAGGAACACTTTATACCAGATTTATTAGCAAGCTTTTTGAAAATGAAAGAAATACCACCTCTTAATGTTGTGGATAACGAGTAAATCTGTCTTTACAGGGACAAAATGTTTTCATTATGGCACAGAGAATGAAACCTTCCTAGTAACTGACAGGAAACAAGGAAAACTAAATAACTGCTCAGAGACATGCATCAGAAAAATAAATTTTAACAAGGTCAGGACAGAATTCATGCTATGCTGTAAACACCACAACCAAAAGCTGCAGATGCAAGGCCGGCTGCCAGGGATACAGCAGTCACGGCTGCCCTAAACACTTATTTACAAGACAGAAACTTCTAGAAGTGTTTAGAGAGTGATAATGATGATTCAGTTATATCAAAAGGATTCAAAACTTATATCAAACAGAATGTCATTAAGCACTGGAGTGGTGGTAGAGGAAACAAGCCAACAGTGAGTGCGGAAGTTAGAAATCAAGCCACACAAGGCAATTTGGCTTGCTCAGCTGGAGTCAAAACACTTCAGGGGGAAAATGGTGACATTCTTTTTAGGTGGCTGTTGAAGTGCTCTGCACACCGTCTGACCACAGAGGTCAGCTCCCCAAGAGGAGGGCTTGCCTGTTGTCATGTTGTACAGACAGGGCAGTCAGGAGAGGGAGTTCATCACTGGCACTGACAGGGCTCAGTTACTGTAAGAAATACCAGGCGTCCCTTCTGCAGGGAGCTCCCCCCGTGAGCCGGGGTGGCAGAACTACAGACCTGGGTGCCCAGAAGCGTGATGCGGAGCTCTGCTGCGGCCTCCCCGGGTGTACGGGAAGAAGCCACTGGCTATACAGGTACATTCTTGTCCATTGCCATGAGGGAAACGATCAAAACAGGATCTGACCAGGGAACTACACATGCATCCCCCTGGGGCCTCAGACAGAACGACAGGAAAATTCTAGCTACAGGCCCAGAGTGGATGATCTTCATTATATGAAGCAAAGGGGAGGCAGTACAGGGACTGTGCTGTTAACCAAAATATCATATTACCTATACGTGAGCAAATTCAATCAAGGTTGACAAGAATATAAAAATCTGATTTTGCATTGTTATGGAATATTCATCTTTAATACTTCTTTAATGCAGGGTTTTGTTTGCATAATTTCTTTTCGTTGCATTTCTTTGTTTCTACTGCAGATAAAAATGCCACTGCATATAAAAATGCCACTGATCTCTAACTCACCTCAGTACTGAAGAATGAGGATGTCAGTCATGACGAAAATTAGATATTGCACTGGTAAGTAATTAGCTGACAGATAGGAAAACTACTGCTTAGCACTCTGAAACAGTTAGGGAGGGAAAGGAATCCACGGTGGTATGCCTTTGAACTTCCCTTCACTTGGATGAGAACAGATGCCAACCAAGAGTGCCTCATAAATTTCACCATACACATTAGCATTCCTCTTCTGTACAAAATATTGGATTAACATTAAGGATTAGGAATACATTATTTAATTAGGAATTAGAAAATCACATATCTGTTACTAAAATTCAGAAATTCTATCCTTACCAGTATTTTCTTTCTGTAGTTCCATGGTAATGAGGCAATATTTTTTGAGGCTTAGTTAAAAAGTGATAATAATTTATGTGTGAGTCTTCTAAACCACAGAGGAGTAAACATTTACGGTAGAACTATCACATATGAGGAAAAAACACCTCATCCACAATAACTGGGGGAAAATTTGGGATAACTTAGGCAGCGGTACAAGTCCTATGTGCAAGTAGTAACTGATGCCTGCTTCTGCCTGGGCTTCACTAAAAGTCAGACTCACACCATATTTAGAAAAACTAATCAACAAGGGTCCTACTTATTGAGATGTGTGAAATGGAATGAAAGAGGCCAAGTAAGTGCAATATTTTTTGTGAAGAATGGTTATGCATTTCTCGTTTAGTTTTGTTTTGTTTTCCACTTTGAAAAAAAGAAAATTCCTTTGATTCTAGCATACAAATAATATTCTTTTAAGATTACCCCAGATACTACTCTCCTAATTTCTATGTCCTAGGTGATTCAGTCTGTTTAAAGTTTAATTCATTTCTCAATTCAATTGCATGATACAAATTGATCATGATTACTTTGCACAGTAATTATTCGTAGATCTACTGGAAACATGCCCATAATTGTCTTACTGTCTATAGAAATGAAATGGGTGAAGATAAAAGAATAAATACAGTATTTAAATAAAATTCTAAATAAATCAAACCTAGAGTAGGTGGGTTCATGAGATTAAACCTGGGGCAGAATTTGCCAGACCAAATATCCACCTTGAGCTCCCTGTATGGACTCACTCTGCAGTCACTCTTCAGTGTGGTTCACTCCAAGGCAAATATTTAGAAAAGGTCAATGTGAACAGTATTTTAAAAGTGCATTTCTACTGATTATATAAATCGTATTTTCTTATATCATCATTGTTGTTATTATTATTATTAACTAGCAGAGTATCAGCTGCCTAGTTTCTTGAAAGAAAGGAAGTAGTGAACCTGGAAAAATATTTAAACTGAGAGGTAACCATGGCCCCTGACTGACTTTGGTCAGGGAAGCCATTTGTATGCAAACACAATAGTGACGATCAGATAAGGAGCATTTTGATTTATTGTGTGGAACAGACAACTTGATAAGAAAGTGAAGTTTATAAACAAAAGGAAAGAATATAGGAGAATATTTCAAAGGGAAGGAAGGCAAGTTTGAAATCCCAGGAGAAAGATATAAAATTTGGTGAAAAGGGAGCAAAAAGGATAGGGGGAATGGTAAGTCTTAAATCATACTCATGTTTTCTTTGGAGATGATAATTTAGTGAATTTTGCCAATCTTTGTTGTCCTGCCTCTCACCTGTGTTCATGTAAAGGACTGTTAGTAGACACACAACCATCTCCATTATGTCCTGAATCTCAAATCACGCCAAATGGTCATTGTCTGTCATATTTCTGTCAACATAAAAACTCTATCAAGGTTTGACCAATACAATAGGAATACAACCTTGTGCCCATGCAGGATCAAAGTCACACTGTTAGGACAGTAAATACAATGTTGTGGAACTGAGCAGCCTTTTTAGTATTTACTTGTATCCCAAATGTAGAATTATAAAATTTGGAAACACTTCATGACCTTACTCCAGGGTCAGTCTGACACCATTAATAAAAATGACGCATCATAGGTTATATATATTTATGCATGATGCACTTAAAGATACCTAGTATTTGTCTGATGGCTCATTATACTTCATAATTTCATAGGAGGTAGAAGAGTTAGGAGCGAAGTTGAGCTTGGGGAGAAGGGAGGGGTGGGGGAACGTATTTTTAGATCTGTTCTTATTTCTGACTTTCCTACTCTGTTACAATTAATTGGAAATAAATTAAATTAATTTCCCCAGGTTGAGTCTGTTTTGTCCATGACAGTAATTGGTAAGTAATCTCCTATCCTTACCTCAGCCCAAGAACTTTTCATTGCATTTTGTCCTCCTGTCCAGTTGAGGAGAGGGAGTGATAGAACACCTTAGTGGGTACATAGTGGTCGGCCAAGATCAAGCCACCAGAGAGTCTTTAAAGTATTATTCTGAGCAGTAATAGTGAAATATTTTTTTGTATTGAGTCATCCAGAATAGTCGACTATCACTTTAAAGTGTCTATCTGAATTTCTGTCAGAAATAGAATTCAAATCCCAGAACAGTAGGGAGTCTCTTATTTTTCTTTCCTGGGAGAAGAATTCAAACACAGTGAAGTAGGTTATTCTTAAATAAAAAACAAAAGAAATCACAGCCCAGTTTTCTCCACTCCTTAAAAAGTAGCACTATCTACAGTTTCTTGCAAAGCGAAACATTTTGTCTGATTATTTAAGTGAGTCTTATTTCTCTTAAAAGATGCTGAAAGGTAAAGGCCCAATCCTACATTTCCAAAATATATTCAGTTATGGGCTGGGTCTGTCTAATTGTTAACTGTGCTTGAAGGTATTGTTCTAAGGTATGCTTTTGCCACTAGGAAGGCCAGTTTAAGAGGTTTTTCACTTTCTAGCTTTCCCCTTCCTCCTGAAATACGTAACTCCTTCAGCTGAATCAGTGCAGCTCTCTGTGTGGCACCTTCTGCACAGGAACTTGGCACATGTTCATTTTCCAGAGTATTATCTAGTGTGTGATAAACTCACTGGGAAAGGCAAGGTCTAGAAAAAAAAGTAGTCAGAAATCTTTTAAATGAGATTTGCCACCAGAGAAATTGTGACATGAAATTCCATCCTGGGATCTCCTGCTCACCCTCAGTTACCATCCACCATGAGGGCAATTGGCCCTCAGTTTTATTGATGAGTAGATCGTGGTGTCAAAGTGAAGGAATGGGAATTTTCTGTGCAGTTTTTTATCAAGTAACCTCAAAGGACACACATTCCAAAGCTGCTGTCAAATTTGTGTCAAATGCAGCTACGTACTTACCTATATTTACTTATACCTAAATGTGATTGATTATTGATGAATCCCTTCTACATCGAGTACTAGATAGTTAAGGGGCAGCACAGGAAAACAGCAGTGTGTATGTTAGAAAAGTATATACACTGTTGCATACCCATGCTTGTTTTAAAATTCATTTTATCTGCTTCATTAAACATATTTTGCTTATCAGATAATTGTTCACCTGTCTGAATGCAGTCACTTTTGTTATTAACACAATTTAAATTGGGATTAACCTTGTTTCAGCCCATAGTCTTTTATAAAGAATGATCTTCATGTCTGTAGACTAATTGCACTGAGAAAGTTCACTGCAAAGACATAATTAATAGTCCATAATGTTTGTGAAGGTGACATTTCCTACTTTCTTTGAACTCTCAGTTTGGTATTTGAAAGCCAATACTGAAGGTACTGAATCTAAGATATTTAATCTGGAGTGGTGTCTAGTTGGTAGTTAACTGAAACGGCTTCCTTTCCCCTAACAGCAATAAAACAGAAAGGACTAATTACCCCTTTTTATGGGTGCAATTTGAATTTAAAACTCTAGAGACAGCATGAGTAGTAAACCACTGTTATAGTCAATTTCACCATCTGCACCTTAAAATTGGGACTATGGAACTAGCAAAAGAATACACATAGCAGTTAGCACCGAAATACCCTAAGCAAATTTTGGTTTTGCTGTAGGGA
>JMFS01123424.1:0-31399 GCA_000699545.1 Podiceps cristatus
AAAAAAAAAAAACCTACAGAAAATCGTAAGGGTCAGATATGGCAATTTGATTGAATATGAATCTGTTACCAGGGAAGTGTAGAAACAAGACTAGTATGTCAGACTGAGGGTTTGACAGCAGAAGTCATTTGCCAGCCCCATGCTCTTGATCCCACAGCCAGACTTCTGGCTTCTTGGTGACAGCTTATGAAGTGGCTCTCTGCAAGAAGACTGTCATGGTCCCCTCCCCACTGCAGGAGGGAACATTCAGGCCATGCCAGGCCCTTTGAGCACCCAAGCTTTCACCTGTGCCTCAAACAGGAGGAAGAACCTGTTAATAACTCCCCTTTTTCCATTCTGCCAAGCTGCAAGTAAAAAATCCTTTAGGAACTACACCACTCAAAAGGATTCTTATCCTTCCTGGCTTTACCATAACCTCTTTTAGGATCCCTCTTACTTGTTATGAACATTGATTGATTGGTAGCGCTGGATCAAATCCTTGGGGAGAGAATGGGAAAATAATCATCCTCTCATCGACAACAGCAGCTTCCCGGACCCCTCTCTGACTGGGGAAGAAGCAGAAATGGGAATTCATAAAAACCAGCAGGAACAGGTGAGAGATTGCTGGAAAGGAGAAGGCATGTTAGCACAGTTGTATACTTTCCAGAAGATGTATCACTATCACAGCTACTGAAGACCAGAAGCTAAATAAAGTAATTGGATTTTATGCCACCCAGTTTTTCTACTCTTCTTTCAGCACCATTCCATCTATCTTTTTTATTATTTTTTTTTTTTACTACCACATTGACAATTATAGCTTCTCCACCAATAGGCAGTAATTTATTTGCTGGTAAAAGTCCTATGTTCCAGAAAAATTAACTTATTCTTTCTTATATCTATCATACAAATACATCACAGGTTCTGACCTCTATTGTATCAATAAAATAAACCACTTTTGTTTAGTACCTCTCCAGATTTTCATATCATTGCAGAAAGTAGTCTATGCAAAGCCTGAAATATCTAACACTAATAGGCTTTCTCCCCATAAGTTTTAATTCTGTTTTTATTCAATCTACTCTGCTTTGGTGACAGTAAGATTTAGCTTGACATATAGGGAAGTGGAGTCCCAAAGAAGTAAAAAGCATCAGTCACGTCAGTGTTTGTCAATGTTCATCATCACCTAACAGAAAACAGAGGATGTCCGTGTTCCCTACCAACTGCAGGGATTTCTGAAAATGCTTTAACTCCCACTGATTTTGACAAGATAAATATTCAGTCTCAAGAAACTGATGTCTTAAAATACTCACAAACATCTTTCTATCCGTTTATGACAATAATATTAGCAATAATAATAATTATAATATACCCAACTTCTTTTCCACCTTTTTTGATGAGTTAACACCACAGATAAAAATACGTAACACGTTATCTTCAGTGAAAATTACTGAAGATTTGCTAAAATATGTAATAGCTAGGACTCGGAATCTTAGGCATGTTGACCACAACCTCTAGGACAAACCCATCTCCAAGCACGGAATAGTACTATGTCATTATTAAATGTGCCAAGGCCTTAAAATGTCTGAGGGGTCTCCCTGCTTTAGGCACTCTACGAACCAAAACCTATCAGATAAAGAGCAGGCTCTGCTCAAATATCTTCAGAATCACATGACTATGACTGGAACAACTGACAGCATTTTTTTTGTTTCTTTCCTCTTTCTACTTATGTTATTCCCTGTTCTCTTTTAAGGAACAGAAAGGGGAAGCATCTCCATGGCTCTTGCAGTGTTACTTTTCATAATGTGATCTTCTCAAAAAGTACTGCCTGCTGTGTGCCACCTGCTGCACAAATGATAGACTACTATAAAAAGCTTGCACTTAAAAAAGGAAAAAAGGAAAATATCTCCCCAGAACTTTTTTTTTCTCATGTTACTATCAGAATATTTTTTCCTCCCTCTTTGTTGACCACAAACATGATTGCTTTCAATATTTTGAGTGTTCTTAAAGCTTGTAGAAGGTAGTACACCCCTAGATGCAGTGCCTGAGTCATCATGAAGGAAGGGACGAGCGAGTTGTGCTCTGCAGCACACTCCAGGTCTGACCTCATTCATAGCTATGGACATGGCAAAGGTGCAGCGAAGCTGCTTCTGATTTCCCCTCTAAAGATTTCTCTGCATGGGTGAAAGGGAGAGACAGAATAGACTAGATCTTGTGCCAGGTTCAATGGCAAGTACCACAGCATTATGTGCTATTCCAGCCTCCCTCTGTTCATGTTTGTCCTTTCCTCAGATGATGTGAAGACAACTATGAACACATGCGACTTTCTGACAGGGCCTCAAGTGCAGCAGTGCAGTTCCCAAAGTGTTTCAAGAGGTTTTTGTAGCTTCAATTTTCCCATCTGAAGAGATCAAAAGGGCAGTGAAGAAGAAAAACCTTTTCAGCTATGACAGAATCTGGTATCTTTTCTTGACAGACAGATAATGAAGGTGCTTTTAATATTTTAATAGTCCGATTTTCACAGCTGTCTTGGAAATCACATGGTCTGGAGAAACAGTTCTTACTTCTGTATTTCAGCTTGGTATGAGACTATATTTAACCAGGCACTGTGAAGCTGTATTGTATAAAGCTTCCATCATCCAAAGATCTTTAAACTGCAAGTGATGCACAAAGGAAAAACAACACCAAATAAAGTATTTACTAGTATTTATATAGTGTCCACTGTTGTGGTCACCTTTGGTTGTGCTACTTCTTAAGTTATGCACATGCAAAGAGTTGGTGAAGTGCATCAATAATCACCTGAATATGCCATAAATAATGTTTAGAGAAATCAAATCATCAGCAGCAAGTCGTGTATCCAGTACAGAAAGTCAACTCCTCTCAATTCATCCTCTCACAGCCTTGTTCTGTAAGTGTATATTTTAAATTCTGTAAATAATTTTACTTTTAAGATTAAAAATACAAAACAGAACATTTGAATTTTTTTTATCAGAGAAATTTCATCAACAATCTGATGATTATATATTTTCAAATTCCCATGAATGTAATCTGTGCCCCCAAGGGAAATGCCGTCTGGAAACCTAATTATTTGTCTGACTCATCATAATTTCTGCAGTCAAATGCATTTAAAGTCTACCTGCAAAATTCAGCATGTCCATGGTCCCTTGGGCCATCACAAATTTAGTTGGACTGTTATCTTCTTCATTCAGAAAAATCTGTTTCCTTCCTTTACAGTGCAGTTACTACCATCTTTTTAATTTGTTTTTTCTACTTCATTTTCTGCACCTTCTTTCATTTGCATGTATGTAACTCCTCTCTCTTGCATGTGAGGATAAGGGTCTCTTCCTCTCTTCCAGATTGTGTCAAAGCCAAAAACTAGCCAGTTTCAGATGGATGCACTTTGCTCGAGCACAATATCAAGAAAGAAACTCCATTCTTCAAAGATCTTGCCATCTCTCGTGATTCTGTCTCTTCACAAGCAAAGTTGTCCATTAAAACAGAGACTGCAGACCCTCCCCTTGGCACTTAATAAAAAATACAAATTATTTTTAAAAAATATCCCTTACATTCATCATAAATACTTTTTCATGTCAAGCTCTCAAGAAGAACATCGGTATCCACTGCTGGCAAAGTCATATCTGGCTGCTCTGGCTTCAAATTCACTAATACAACACTGTCTTATGCCAGCGGAAAGCACATTCTCACCAGCTCAGGGCCACAAGTCACCTCACAACTCCTAAAAATCACCTCTAATGAGATACAAAAGTAAGATGAGGATTTAAAAAAAAAGCCAAATTTTCAAAAAGCCAGAAAGGATCAGGTCAGACCTTCATTACAAAACAAACTCAATGACTTTAAAGAAACTATACCTAATCTTAAAATTGGAGGGATTAAGTTGTAAGTAAAAAGCTCTGTTGCTATTCATTGGTCTCAAAAGCTCCTACAATCAAATTCTCTGTCAAGAATTTGATAGACAATCCCAAAGTCCTCCAGAAAACATCACTGATAACTCCAGAGCATTTACCCAGAACACCTTCATCTTGGGATTTTACTTTAAGGGCAAGAATGTCAGTGCTTTCAAAAAATTACGACAATTAATCTTAATGAAAAATAATGAAATTCAATCAACTTTTTGTGATTCTTTGGGGTTTTTTTCCTAATATTAGTCTAAACAATACTTGAAAAATGTCTGAAAGCTTTTAAAATTCTCATATGTGGCAGAGCTTCCTTGCTAGGAGCATTACTTGCCACTTTTTTGTTCCTTGTTAATTACTTTCCTACTGAGATCTTAAGATCCAAAATACTTATATTCTCAGCATTTTACTTTGTGCCATTAGAGTTTTATTAAATAAACCCACGTGAGGGGAGCCTTTCAGCCTGGTATTACTAAAGAGGGAATTAAAAGAAAATGCAAAGACCTAAGAAAATCTTTCTAGCATTTAGGTAGAAAAGGCATAGATCATCAGATAAGAGGATTAGTTCTTTTTATTTTGTAGTTGAAATAACTCTGCATCAAGAGGCAAAAAGATGACCTTATACAAGCCTATCCTTCCTCCTCCTCACTTTTTCAAGAAAGAAATCACATAGACACCATTACATTACAAGCAGTGTAATTATCCATAAGACACTTGTATTTTAACACATCACACTCTTACCCAGTGCTGTTGTTTCTACTGGATTTATACCATACATAGAGAGACAGATTGGGAAACAACAGAGAAATAAATAAAACCTTAAATGTAGACATATCAGACAAATAAATAAAATCACAAATCTGAACATAATGGACACTTCCCACTTTTCACAGCTCCTCTGTCCTTTCTTTGGAGAGTAAGTTTTTCTGTCTTGTTGCACAGTACCTAGACCCCTTTAGTACTTCTGGAATTAAAAGGTAAACTAAAAATACATGTTCAAGGTCTTTAAAACTGTGAAGAACTTAGATCTGAATCTGCATACATAATTCACAGCATGACAAGTATCATGGGATATTGTCAGTGGAATATGAAGGGGGCAGGAGGGTTGTTTTGTCTTTGAGGCCTTAAACTTTCTTGATTGTTCTCAATTATGAAAAACCTCACTGAATTTGGTGACTATATGACTATTTTTGATACTTCTCCTTATCTAACCGCACCTTCATGTTAAGGGTATAGAGATTCTACTCAAGGTCAGAATTTAGTTGTAGGCAGGCTGATACTCTGCTACCCTAGAGCATAAACAGTATTCATTCAAGGGGGGAAAAGGGAAGGAGACAAAAAATATAAAATGAGGGTCTAGTACCTGCACTATCAAAGGCAACAGGACAACTTCCCAATAACTAGAGTAAAATCTGGATAGTTTTGAGAGTACGGGACTGGGCAACTTTGGAATCTCCACAGAGGAAATTATTGACCCGATACATAAAAAACTTCATCTTTTAGTCTCAGGTTCTTTTACAGTCTTACTTTCATCAGACAATTTTACTCTCTCTTAATCCACCGACTCCATCCAGATTTCCATTTCATTGTTATGAGAGTGTTTATTTTCTACTGCTCTGTCTGAGCTGCTCACCAGCCCATGTTTATTTTGTCCTGTCTCTATGAGTTTGTACAGTTAATTGAAAATGATCCTGACTGAAGGGCACATACAACTCAGTTAATTGCTTCACACTACAGTACATTGTCATTTAGAGCTGGACTGTTTCTTTTCATTGTAACAGCATGGAAGTAAATAAGCCATTTTCGTACATATTACAAAAAGTAAGCATGTCAGAGCTTAATTCATATTCTTGTGATTAATAGTCCAGAGTGCCTGAATAAAATACACCTTCCCTCATAAACACCATTCCATCAGTCCACTCATTTAGGTGTGAAATATGTCTGGAATGCGGCTTATTTGACATCTGGGGAAAAATTAACTAAATAGAATAAGATAGGGAAAAAAGGTTGAAATAGTCTGCTTGGATGAAAATAGCAGGTGAGAGGGATCCAAAACAATGTCTGTGTTCATTATCTCAGGTGCTATAGATCTTAAAAGAGCTATGAGCACATCACATTACTCCAAAAAGTATGTTTTCTGTGCCTTGTTTATTAATGGACAGAAAAGCCAGTCTGAAAAAATGTAATTGTTTTTATCCACTTAGGGTTTCATACTCCATTGCACAGCCACTACCTAGCAAATACTTCAGTAAGAGACTTAATTACTTTAATGAAAATTAAATATAACTTAAAATTCACATTCATCTTTATCTACTTAATGAAGGTCTGAATCAAACCTGAAATGGGGATTCTTCAGTGAGATCTTGCCTTCCAATCACAGTTCCACTCTGGTTGCCTTTGTTTTCTTGCTTTCTTTCTCCTCTTTCATATCTCATCCACCAGTGTCTTTCACATTGGCCTCAAACTAAGAATTTCCACTGTTCAGTTAATACAGCTTTCCTGATGTCCACTGACACATGCAGAATATTTGGTAATTAAAATCAGAAAAGCAGAAGTACTGAATAAGTTGTTTGTGCATACAGCTGTTTAGAAAAAAGACCTCCAGATGACTACTAAGATAGATCTGCCAGTAGGAACATACTCATACCCTATTAACAGGGTTTTTTTCACATAGTTTTGCACATACAGTAACTACTGAACATGAAGTAGATTAAGAAGAAATGAAATTTAAGTACTAATCAGAAATACCAAGTAAAAACAATTATAGAGATGTTTTAATCACGTTCAAATAAACATTAGGCACAGGTATTAGGCTGAAGTATAAAAGAAATGCAAATATGTTAAGCATATGTTGACTGCAATCTCAAGTCAAATTAAACAGGTGCTGCACAAACTCCTGTATTTCCTCACTATTTTTGCTTCTTGTCTTTCTATATACCAGTATTGGTGTTCTTGAAGGAACTTTAACTTTTTTCTTTTTCTTTACTAAAAGCATTCTTACTTCTCAGCTCACCCTGAAAAGTCCTTTACTCCAGTAAATTGATGCAATAATGCCTTCCCCAAAAGAACTACCAGTACCCAGGTAAGTGAAGCTGTTCACTTTCGAAAGGATTTAGCTCAACCTCCTCTGACACCCAGGGAAGATAAGAACTATGCTTGAATTCCTATGTGACATGCAAAATTTTTTTCTAATACAACAGATCTGACATTTGTGCAACAACATTATTTTTGAATACAGTAATGAATAAGTAGGGCTTATTGAAGGCTTTTAACTAAGACCAACTAATAATAGAAAATTTGGGAGAAATGCACCACGTAGCAAGTGCTAGGTCATATTGATGGCCTGTGGAAAATCCCTGTTTTGTTTTGTTTTGTTTTGTTTTTTGCTTTTTTCTTTTTTAACTTCCAGACTGGTGTCTGAGCCACCGGATCATCTTTCCATTCAATTTTCATTTGAAAATGAAATCTCAATCTGAACTTAAGCTTTACATGAATCTCAATCTGAATTTAAGCTTAATAACTGCCAAATCAGTCAGTATGGTAGATTGCTACACACACTTTGCCAAGCACCTAATTTCTAATTTCAACCTACTGTATTTTAGAGATGGTAGGTCCCTGCTCACAACAGCATTGGGTCAGGTTTTCCTTTCACTGATCCACAAGAAAACAAATGATGGAAAATTTGGAGGGTACTTACTAAACTGTATGCCTACTGACAATTTTTGGAATCATTATAGTTAAAACATCTGATTAAGAGATGGTGCGATTTGAGGGCTGCCTTCCTGAGACTGGAACTTTGCCTAGTAAAATCTAGACGGGGCAATGAATTAACTTAATATTTGAATCAATAATGAAGAAAAAAAATACTCTGTATATTGCACTGCTTATTCTCCAGAACAGAAATATGATTTATATCAAATGTCTTCAGTACTTCTTCCCCTCTTCGCATGCCTTTCAGCTATCCATCTTTTTTTTTTCTTTTCCATCACGTGGTGTCCTCTAAGCTTTTTTAGAAATCAATAACTTATATCCAAATTAAAAGCTTCAGAAATAAAGCATAATGATATTATGGAACACTTCATGAAATTAAGCTGCTCCTTTACAGGAGATTTGCATTTTTTTTCTTTATATGACCTTCTTTAAGAGTCATGCTGATGGAGCTGCAGCTAGTGAACTTGAGATTCTCAGACCGTGGGACACTTGGCTTCTCACCCTGAAGAGGGCATTGTCAAGCTGTGATTACTCAACAAAAGGTGCTTTAGAGAGAAACAGAGAAAGGGATGTGGAACCATCCTTTAGCTGCACCCACCATGGTTATGTTTTTTCTATTGCATGACAAATCAGACAGTCTCCAGCCATGCATACAAACAGGCAATTTCATGAAGCAATTTCTCCAAAGATCAGTTTTCCCAAATGCAAAATGGAGATAATAATACATAACTACCCTAAAAAAACACAGCAAAATGTTGAAATGACAGATGTAGCAAAAGTGCAACGCAATTATCAGTATTAATTACGCTGTCACAAACCATGAACTCACCTTCTTTTCACCTCAGCCTTTATTTCCTTGATTACATCCTGATTTTTTGTAATGTATTTGCAACAACTAAATGTAAAATTTACTGTTTAATATTAACAATCATTAATAGTTTGAATTTCTGTTGACAGAATAAGTTATTTCTACTCTTACAAAACCTTGGGAACATATCTTTCTGCTCTTCCCAAACATGCAGCTGCTGCAAGATGAGCTGGCACTCCAAATAACCTATTGCCAAACTCTTTTCATTATAAGAATGCTAATTCCTTTCTCTGAAGAACAGATCCTTTTAATGGGCAGAAAAACTTCAATATAAACCTTTTAATTGCCTCCAAAATGTTGATTATCTTCCCATGTTACCTCATGCAGAATGCAAAAATGGTAAGAAAACCATCAATAGAAGACAGTATTGAGCATTAAAATACAAAGAACCATAAGCTGTCACTAAAATTTATTTCTCATGTTCCCATATGAAGTCAAGTTGTGTATTCGAGAACTAGCAAAGAAAACATGCTTGGGCCCATCATCATATGAAAATGTCTTCAAAACCTATAAAACAGCTGTCAAAAAAAAAAAAAAAAAAAAAAAGGAAGTAATTATTTGTTATTTCAGAAAGACATGAAACACTTTCCCTAAACCTTCACTAATCTCTCCTGACAACTTCTTGGTCTTGGTAAGTTGTTAGCTGAAAGTATATTAAACAAGCTCGTCAATCCTTCCTCCCACAACTATCTCTCAGAAGAATGCAGTACCTATGACCACTAACAAGAAATTACAGCTTCCAAAGGGATAGTTACAGGCAGATGTGCAGCTTTTAAATCTGTGCCAATTGCCTGCAAGGTCTAATAACAAAGGTCTGTCATCAGTAGTTGGGAAAAAACAAACAAAAAACTTAACCAATATTGCAAATCTTTATGGGCTAAACCTCAGAGATCAATATTTAGACTGTCTCTTAACACCTTCTCTGTGTTTTAATACAGCTTTTCAGGCATACTTGTAGCTACCTTTAATCCCACCTTTTACTTTCTGCAGGTATCATGTGTTACACTTTAACAAGAAGGTGGGTGGGGAAGCATAGAAAAAGGAGAAAAGACAGCCTTGAATCTCAGTTTTGGGCAATTAAGCACAGAAATATGCCTGAACATAAAAGCTTTAATGCACAATGCATTGGACGGAGTCCTGCCTCCATAAGCAGTTCTACAGGGAGTCTGCAAAGGTGCGACCGGAGCCGACGATGCCGTCTGCACCCTTGCGCCAGCACCCGTCCCGTGAGCGTCAGCACGGGCCGCCTCAGCCCGCCGTCGGGTCCGTCCCCCAGCCCAGCTCTGCTGCCCAGAGGTGGCCCCTGAGCGCTCACCTCCCACCACCGCTCGCGTGCCACAAGGCAACACTGCGGCATTTCTTGTCCCATCGCCAGGGGAAACTCCAGTCCCTTAGAGAGTCCTTCTGCCTCTGGCCTTCCTGCATCCGGCCAGTTCAACCCCTTCTGCAGCTGGGCCTTCTTGCCCTCCGTGCCTGGTCATCATTCCTTGGTCAGAAATTGCCAATGCTGAGCAGCTACGATTTGAATTTCCCCTTAACCATGTATTACATATTCCAGGAAACAAATCATGACAAGACAAATTACATTACAAATATTTCATTCTATATTTGGGAAGTGCAGGAGAAGACAAGGTAGCAGAAGAAAAGGAGTTAGGGCACAAATATTATAAGTTCTTTCCTTCAAGAGGTACAAGCAGCAGTTTTATGTTAGGAAGACATGGAGAAATAAATTTGTTCATAGTTTATTCACAAGGTTTCCTGTTGCTCCTTAGAAAACTTCAGCATACAGTTACTGAGCTCATTCAGTCACTTCCCCCCTCCATTTTTGTTGCATCAAGACACTGAATGTACTTTTCATCTTCATTTCAAAAAGAATCTGTCTCCAGGGGCATTACCAGCCCTCTGTAACCTGATCACATTATTCAAAAATATATGCTAAACTTTGCTTGGTTATATTTTGCTTATACTTTTTCAATTATTAAGTAAATGCTCATTATTTTGCACAAAATTCATGTCAACACTCATTAAATGAGAATAATTAGATTTATTCCCTTTCCCACATATTGCTTGGGCAAGCTGGGTTAAGGAGGCCCAGTGTGTCCAATACTATGTGGATCATAAACACAGCTAAAAATAAGAAAAGATAGACAAAGGATCTTTCTGTCCCACAGTTAGCGATAATACATAAATAAATAAGAAACTGAAAGTCTTTTCAATCATACAACTGCAGGTTTACAGCTGTAATCATACAAAAAAATAGTTTTTATTTAGGATATGACTACTCCCTCTTTTAAGGAACGGATTTGTATCCTTAGAAAGCAAGGCAAAGTCAGTATGAGCAAAAGTACAGCATGTGAGAACACAAAGGAGAGCCAACAAGGATCCCACAAATACTTAGTTGCAATAAAGAAAGGAGGTCCTTGTTGGTTTGTTTTGGTTTTCTCTGCATCTTTAATCACTGGTTATGTTGCTGCTATATAATCAAAATTGAAATACAGAGAAATAAAGTGAAACCAACTGTTAGTTCCAGTTGCACGAGGTTTACTTCATCTCAGCTACATACAGTAGCCTGCACTCCACACAGATCTGTTCACAGGCACATGCCCAAGGCTGCTCTATACACGTTTAATACTTTAGCAAGCTAACTACCACAATACATTTATTCTAAAATGGCAGCACCAGCAGATTTATTCTTCTGAAACAACAGATCTGTTTGTTTGTTTTGTTTTTTAATTTTCGTATTTGAAAACAGAGTATTCTTTGTAATATAACAGCAAGCCTAAATTTTGCCTTGGTACATCTTTTGGGTTCTGTGATACAAAAATAAAATATAGGCAGGGTCAGGAGCCAAAGTGTCATTTTTAATGGCATAAAAAACCAATATTTCAATAGGCAACATTGAACAGAATATAAATTCAGGACCAAGCAGGCATTTTTTAATGTATGGCCAAATCACTCTACCTATGACATGCAAAGAAACTAAGATGATTCTCATGCTACCTAAACATCCTAGGTGATGATGGTCTCACCCCTCCACACAAAAAAAATAATAGGATTAGCTAGGGAAAAAGTAAAATGAAGCAAATGTTTCCATACAGAGTATGAAAGTAATCATTTGGGCATGTTACTTTCCTTCACCAGCCAATAAAGTGGATGTGACTCAAAGATACTTATTGTATAGGCCCAATAAGGAATACGAAGCTGGTGATGTTATTCCTGTAATCCAGGGAGGTCAGGCAAAAGACAATCTGACTCAACCTGCTTCTGAGAAACAAGAAAATACAATTAAGTTGCTGTTTGCTACTGATTCAATTTTATTTACAAAGGGTAAGAAATAAGAGACAAGGCAGGGCTTCAAACATGCTATGTAACAGAATGATATTAAAGTGATGGGGGCAAAAATAGTCTGAAGTCTTATTTTAACATAAGTACAAATTTACTCATTTTTGGGAGTGAATGCAATCCTTTGGGAAATATACACATAAGCTGAATGCATCAGTAAGAGTATATAGAACAGGACAAATTGTTGCAACATTTTGGATTCCAGTTAGGTAAGAAACTGAATGCATTTTTAATGAAAAACTTGAAAAATATTAGTCTTTGAGTCCTCTGCAATGGCTGAGCTTTAACTACAGGTGCAGAAGGTTGAAAACATATCTGTATAACTTTTTGATACAGATTGGAATTTTCAGGGAAACTTACGTTCCCACATTTAAATCTTCCATGATCTTTTGAAATCCCATCTGGAAAAGAAAAATAAAGCTACAGGCAAACTGTATCTCTACTGTGCTTTTCTTTTTGAGGAAAACAGATATGGAATGACAGCAATATGTGATATCCCCATGAGATTTTAATGGATAAAGAGAAGAAATTCAAAACACATGTCAGTCATGTCTCATCTTAAGGGTACAGCATTTTCACCACTTCATAATTTACAAGTAAATACCTTCCTTTCTTGATAGGAAATTAAAGTCATTTGAAGAGATATAATTATAATAGGCAATTTTAATAAATACTTTTTTAAAAATAGGTTTCAACCTTTCTCTATCAAAAATGGAATCTATGTTAAAATAAACACAAAAAGAAAATTTTAAGTGTCTCTAGCATAAAGCAGTATCTGTTGATGAAGAACTCATACTAGCACTCAAAATACTCTTTTGTTGTAGCTCAACAATACAATACAAAAATATTACTTTTCAAGGCTAAAATATTGATCTTATAAAGGTGAAAGCCACAAAGTATATTTGACTGCAGACAAAAGTCTTGTAAGGGGCCACTGACATCCAGATTCCCAAAACACTGGTATTCTTTTCTGATGAGAAAATAGCCACAATGTAATATTCAGTGAACTCAGCAACTAATGTAGAACTTAGCAGGGAAAAGTCTAAAGACATCTTCAGAAAAAAATAAGATTTAAAAAGTCTGTATATGAAGTTTATGAAAAATATGAAATCTTATAAAAAATAAGATTTAAAAAGTCTGTATATGAAGGGTCTCTGTTCAGATTCAGCTTGGGCCTTGTTTTCCAGTTTTAAGGTCAATGACCCTTTGTTTAACTATGCCAGCAGGAGATACTCACCACAGGTCTCATTATAAATGAGTTTTTCCCTGTGTTTTTATGCAGAACAGAAAGACATAGTGAAAGGCCTTAAAAACTTCAAGCTGCAAGTCTTGCAGCTCCCAATTAGTCTAAAGAAGTCTATCCTGGATGTGCTCCTCTGTTGCTCTCAACCCGCTAGAGGGTTACACACATTTCACTCACTCTTTATTAGAGTATAGATCCCCTCCAAATCAGCTTTTTTCTGAGGAAAAGAAAACAAAGAAAAAAAAAAAAATGTATATTCGGGATACACTGTGATGCTAAAGCAGATGCAATCAAGTTTTACTGTAACCACACAATCCCCATGGAGCTATAGCAAAGATGGCCCACACCATGTCTCCTCATTTTAAGTTTAAATATTTTAAGTTTAAATATTTTATGTTATGGATGCTGAACATAAAAAGACAGGTACAAGTTCCAGTTAAGTCAATTTTAAATTTTATGGAAAAGTATCATTGAACGTTCTCTTTGCTCTAAAATTGAATATGCAAATTGGAGATATCCTTTACTAAATAAAATGCACATTCATTGTTGAAATCTCATTTTATATCAACAATTCTAATCTTTACTGGATTTATTTAAGACAATCCAGTTGTTTGTTTTCAATAGCATTTTACAGTAAAAAGACAAAGTTCTGTCCAAATTTGGACAGAAGAGAGAGTCAGAAAACAGACTTGCTCCACTGATATTGCTTTTCCTACAAAATGAAATGTAATGAATAAATTTATATCAAGTTAATTATTTAAAGGTATCATTAATTGAGGACTACCATTTTCTTAGTGATACCTTCCAATATGATGTTTGTTATAGGTCTGACCTGTTAATTTGCACTAAGGTGGAAAACATTCCTTTTTAGATGATACTGCAAATCGAGTGAACACACCAAACATGAGCAGAAATAAGAAGCTGATTAATCTGTCAGGAAAAGGACACTGCTTTAATAATAGAATGAATAAATGATAGCCCACAAACTTTATAAAAGTATTTATCAGAGGCGAGGCTTGACACAGCCTTGTAAATAACAAGCTTTATTGCCTTGTGTTTCTCAGCATGTTGCCATATTAGAAGGTGACATAACAGGAGCCAAAGACCAAGATGTTTCCATCTTTTACAAGGACTACCTATCAATGTCTTACAGGGAGTAATAAATATATTTATAAACATGCTGAAGCTATATAATTATAACATATTTAGACCACAGTTAAGAGGTAACAGTCACCTCCGCAAATGTGTTGTATTCTATTTTGAAAGCAGCATGTTTAACTGTATATGGCTAAGTTACATTCAAGAAAACTTTAATAATGAAAACTCTAACCTTCAAAACAAATTCAAAAAAATTTATGTACTTGCAGCAGTGTATGATTTTCTCAAACATTCTCAAGAAAATACAAGTTACCATGTTACAATACATGTTGTCTATTTGTAAACATATTAATAAATCCTTAAGGTCTAGCTCTGAGGAACAGAGTAAGTTTTTTATGACAATTATTGCAGTAAGGTTTCAACAGTTAACAAAGACGACAGACAGTCGAACAACATGTAGTGTTACTGTAGCCTTGTTGACAGCAATAAAGAATATGATGACGATTCAAAGAAGCCAAAATTTCATCAGAAGTCTTATTGCTACTAATTTCCAGTACTGCCTTAGAGAAATAATCAAATTTTCTGTAAAACAGCTCTCCCATATCAATGAACCTTTATGAATAGTGTGAGGGCAGTAGAGTGTTTGTGCTATAAATTGCTCCAAAAGCTTTGGATGACAGGATATCTACAGAGTCACCTTTAATACCCTATATATATGTCAGCTTTATTTATCTGGCAGATATCTGCAAGAATATGAGCGCCAAACCTGGTGCCTGACCTTCCAGATTTTTGTGAAAAGTCATTCATATGTAAATTCATATATAAATCCAACATTGAACCATTACTAGGCCAAATATTTTTGTCTCAGTTTGGATTCCCCTTCATTTACTACAGCACAGCACGACAGGAATTGAAGTCATTAAAAGTCAACAGTTGCCTCTGAGTAACTGAGAGTATCAGTCCCTGAACAAGCTGATCTAAATACAGCACATGAATATATTATGAATCATACCACCAAAAGGTATGAGATTTATACACTGGTGTCACAGCCTTGAAGATGAATACATAAAGAATATATAAATTAAGAAATACCTGAATGGTCTCTGAGCAGCTACTTCAAGCACGTTGATAGCTATACTCTACACCTCCTCCTGGGGGCATTGATAGTCTCTCCTAAACAGGTAACTTTAATTCAAGTTCTGCTGGTGGTAGATTCAAAACAAGGAAAAGAATATGTCCCTGCAGCTGGCATGCAATGAATTCCCTCATGACAAGATGTTTTGAAGACTAAAGCTTATATTGGTTAAAAATATCTGGGCAAACTAATGGAAAGAAGTCCCCAGAATGTTCCTAAGTATAAAATACCATTTCTGCCTCAGTAATACCCTGACCTGAATACTCTTAGTAGTAGAGGAAAGCATCTGTATGTTCTTATCATTTTAAAAATTTGTTAGAATGAGCAAGAGCATATTCCCAATTTAATGCAAGCAGCTTGTTCTCATACATTGAATTAAGAATGTTCACAGTGGTCAGTGCCTCACAGGGGTGAAAGAGTATGAGGTCAAAGTCTGGTCACAGTTGTGCTAAATTACTTACTTTTGCTGTTAGTTTCAAATACCTAGTTTTCTGCTATACTTACCCAAAATAGTAAAATGACCTCCGTACCACCCCATTCACTTAGGAGAGGAAAAATGAAACAGAAAATTACATAGAATTGCCCATTACAAAAATTACTTGTAAGGTGTTTTCATTTTATAGCTGTATTTTCCATCATATTATCATCCTTTTTTGTTGACAAGTTTCTTAGATTTTAATCTTGGATTGCAATGTTACCCTACCAGAAAAGGTTTATATTTTCCTGGCAGGTACAGTGGCAGAATGCAGAATCATTTATGGGGGTAACTGTTGTATTGAAAAATGTACCTTTGCTAGAAAAGGCATTTAGTTTGGTAGTCTGCTTGGCCATAAATCACTGTGTATGTGCTCAGGGCTCCCAGACAACAGACTGAAATCTCATTTGCTTCTTCTATTAGAATAGTAACATTTGCATTGCAGTTATTGAGTTGAATCAGCATTTCTAGGATAAGCCCATATTTTCATTTAAGGGGCTTATAACTCTGGTATTAACATTCAAACTGGACTGAAGTCCAAAGTAAAAATGTACTGGTTAAGAACATTATTTTCAACACTTTTGCATGTAAGATTATATTGTTATGCTAGCTACTGACAAAATGTCCAGTCTAGCTGATATTCAAGAATACTTTGCTTTATGCATATGTTAAATCTATTTCCAGCCAGGACCAACTTCCTGGAAGCATATTTCAAACCTTAAAGTAGAGGAACACTGCAGCAAAGAGAGCCTTTTCCACATTTTTTTTTTTTTTTCCAGAAGAAAGAAGAAATTGAATTGTGCTGGTTAGCACTGTTCTTGATGTAAGCTGCAGAGTCATTAATGGCTTGCAGATACAATCTTTTATAATCATTATTGCATAAACATTTTATTTCAACAGGATCAGAAAAATAGGGAGCTTAAACTCTTCAGGAAACTGGGAGACATAGAAAAGAGACAGAGACATACTCTCTAGCCCATATTAGTGCATTATACTAACTTGCAACAACTCTATAAGCAGCACCATTTTTTTTCTGTATTAATTTGGATTCAATTCTAATTCAGAATTGCTCTTTAAAGGAGCTTTATTTCTCCTTTATTAACATAACAAACAGGTGTGTTCTGACAGCCATGATTAACCTTTTATTGAAGAGGATCAACGTAAAAAGAACGTGTGTGTGTGTGAGTGGGTGTGTATAAATATAGATGCACACAGATTATTGAACACATCTAAACAAATGGTATAGAGGCCATCCTTGTACAGGTACATCCATTGTGCCACCCATATGAAACATGTTATATCTCAAAGCTGATGAATATTACAATTTTAAAAAGCACTCTTAGTTTATGATCAAACATTATATGGTAAATGAAATATTAGAAGTATATTTTGACTCACTGTGTACTTTCCTATTTTAAAAGTCTAGAAAGATGTATTTTCATTTTCATTATCAAACTCCAACATTAAAGCCCAAGCTAATAACACTATTTTTTCACAGGAAAACACCAGTTCTATTAACTACAGAAAATTATAATCTGATCCAAAAATTTAATTTTTTAATCTTTATTTATAAATATCACAGGCTGTCACAGACTTTAGGACAGGCCTTTAAAGAACTTCTCTAATACCTGTATTGTTTTTCTCTCTCTAAAAAATGTGCTCTGATCCCGTGTAACATCTATCTCCCAGATGTCAGACAAATAGACCTATTTGAGTCCTAAATTGACTGAAACCAGTGACAAAGTCCTGGATTTCACCCAAGGCTGCAAACTTTTCAAAGGGAAATATGAAGGATCAAAGAACGCATCTTCAGATTTTAAATTTGTTTAGATTTTTAAAAGATTCAAGTAAAACAACACATACATTCAGCAAATGTGAAAACATAATTTTAGAAAAGAAACAAAAATGCACATTTAAGCTGTATTTCAAATTTTCTGAATATATGGTGAATATGTTACAAGTTTTTTCATCTCACAAGAAGCAGAATGAAACCATTTCAGCCCAGGCTGAATGAAGATATTTTATGAAGAGTAGTGTGGAAACAACCTCTGTCTGAGCTTTATTAATTCATTAGGGGGCAACTGTTTTTTGCACTATGAAAGTACTTTGGCAGTGACATAAAACCCTCATGGGCTTACTTATAGGAAGCCAACAAATTAAAAAACATCTTCCAAAATCTGCACAATACGAAGGGACAATAATTTTTTTCTGCTACATCTCAGTCTGAGGAATGCAGCACCACTCTGTCAAACAATGAAATGCAAAAAAACAGAGGTCACTCTGTGTTTTTATTCAGAGGTATGCACAATAAACAATATCTGAAAGAGAAACTGAACACAAAAGATCAGTCTGAATAATGGGGATAGGTAGGTATTCAAAGAATTTACTTTATGTAAGAAAACAGAATGAAAGAACTTATATTTAAGGTGACAGTTGTTGAAAATCTAAACTTCAGGCATTATGAGCATTAGTTGAATGTATGGGCTGTGTTGACATTTAACACATTTTTCAGGGAAACAGTGGCCTAAAAAATTCAGTTTAAGAACAACAGACAAGCAGTCTTCCTGGTAGGAATCCTAAAGATTACCCCAAAAAAGCAATATTTTTTTCTCCTTTGCATAGTACACATGAAAAACAATCACAGGGCTCTAGTGACCACCATCATATACAAGCTTTTCTCCCAGTATGGGATTTGAAGAAGGGAGAGAGGTAAGAGGATAAGGAAGTCAGGAAGTGTGGTTAGGAGGGCTTTGTAAGGGCAAAGAAAAGAGAATTGAAAGATTAAATCTTAACACATCTCTACAAACAGAAATACCACTGAAGTTTAGATCTACTAGCTAGTCCCATTAGCTTTGCTAATAGAACTCATTTCTGCACAATATATACCATACCTCTACCTTAGGGTGTTGCATGGGCTAGATATGAGTAAGGAGACCAATTCTTAACAGACAAAATACAGGATAAACAGAAGTGAAAGACCCCCAAAAAACACAGAAAATAGAATATGCATAGGCAATTCTCCACTAAAACACGGCATTAATATTTTTAGTGGATTTTGTTTATTACTTCAGGCAACAAGGTCAAACAGGAATTTTGTTGTTCTTGCAATCTACAACAGATTCACAGAAGGCAGAATTCAATATTATAAAAACACATAATTTATTTTATAATCTTACTGTATCACAAATATGTATCTTCCGTACCTGTAAGACTCATTTGTACGATCTTGGTTTTTTCCCAAATATCCATGCATTTTTATTGCTTCAGTGTGCTAAGAATTAATTTCCTTCTGAGCCTGAATGTCCTTCATGGAAGCTGGTGCAAATTTTACCATTTGCTTCGATAATTACAAAACTCAAATTAATTTAAAGAATGATTCAAGGGGCTGCCACATCTTGTTCTTTCTAGTAGACATTTAATGTACCTTGAGAAAGTTCCAGAAGTACAGATCATGAAAATTTACTTAAGCATATATCTCCCCCTGAAATCAGTCTTGGGACCTGCTCATCGGTGGGATTAAGCTCTTAAACTGTTAATAACTTTTATTTCATTTGTAAGGGGATAGTGACAGGTCAAGGAAAAGGTTTAAATAATTAGAGGCAATGGGAAAAGAAACCATATATGACTATTTAAGATTATAAATTGATATTTAAAAAAATAAAGTACATTCTTTGAAAATAATTTTAGGGATGTCACTTGTTTGAAACCAATGGAACTAAATCACATGAATAAAGTGAGACTGAAGCTTACACAATTCCTGAATTAGTCTTTCAGGAGTGACTGTTCTCTTTGAAAAATTAAGCTTTATTTAATTCCTGAAGTATCAAAGCCCTGACAAATTATACTGTCAGGTAATCTGAAGAGGAAAAAAGAGAACAGTAAATAATTTGTCACTAGTTATTTTTGGTTTTCTTCCTCAACACATTAAAGACAGGCCTGTTTTCACATAATTTCATAATAGCAAGTTGTCTTCTTCCTAACATAAGCACTAACAAGAAAAACTGAGGGTATTATCAGTATATTACAACTGAACAAGAATAGAACACACCAAATATGAAATAGGACGAAATCAACTGCAAACACAATCAACTGCAAAGTGTGAAGGAGGCCAATGGGGAAAAAAAAGAAAAAAGAAAAAGAAAAAAGAAAAGAAAGGAAAAAAAAAAAAAAAAAGAAGACAGGGCTTGGAATAGCTTCCAGAGTCAAAAGTATGGATAGTCTATCTCCGATCAGCCAAGTCTGATACTCACCTAGACAATCTCAGAGCTTTGCCAGACCTATCACTTGCTGGCTTTTGAGGGTTGCTCTTTAAGAGTTTCTTTTGAGGGAGAGGAAATTGAAGTATGTAATTGTATTTCAGAAAGCAGACTTCTGATTTGTTAATTATAACAACGCTGTAGACAACAGAGCCATATTTTTAAAGGCATTTCAGTTTGAAACTCTGCTGGGAGTCATCTCATTGAAAAGCCTTAAAAATCAGTAGGAACAAGGTCTCTAGCCACCGTTATGGAAGCTGTTCTTTTTACTCAGAAGCACTTCCAGACTACTTTTCTTACTCCTGTATTTCTCTTTCCAACTTACTTCCAATGCCTCTGTTATGAATAAGATCCTGTTGTCTTAGTTATTCCTGAGTCTTCATGAACAAAAATTAAACGCAGATTCCTAAATGATCACTGATAATGGCCCTTTCAATGAACAAATATTAAGTATCTCAAAAGCCAGAGAGTCACATGGTAAGTACCTGCATATGCTTTCACTAACAAGCTCCAGTCCTAGGTTTGATCCAGGGTACACTTGCAAATGTATGTGCTGATATCTTAAACCAGGAGGTGGTTGCTTACAAGATGATGAGAGAGCAGCTATCAGAGCAGTTAACTCTGGCCAATAAAAAAAAAAAAAAAAAAGATTAATAAATGATCCTTAGATCACAATACCACTAAATAGTTAAAAAACCACACATAGGAAAAAACGAGCCTATTGTGGCTACTGTGGTATTCTTGCTTGTCCACATTAACATTTTTGTTTTGTGCTGTAATACTTCTCTACCTGCCTTTCATGGTGCAGCTCACTGCATTTTTAGAAGATGCTTTCTCTGGGAGCTAATTGAGCTCTGTCTAGGTGAGTGAGATGGCATCTGACACTGATAGCCTGCAGAAGGCCATTTCTTAAGTTGCTTGAAAAAACTAATGAGTCAGACATGACAAACTGCAGCCTGGAATACCTGGCAGCAAGCCTATTAGTGCTGCAATGCCAAAGATGCACAAATAAATTACTTATGCAGCATACACTCACTTCATTTCTGTCATGAGACTTGCTGTCCTGAAACAAAAGTTGAAACTTTCATTTTTTTCGCCATCACAGCTTGTCAGAGATTTTGAAAGTTAAATATATTATTTATTCTATCATCTGAGACATAATTACTAGCATTCTTATTCTGCTTTGTGAAATAAGCTTCTTTTTCATTCCTTATGTAATTTCTTCAGGACAAGACCTCCGTTTCTCATAAGACCCACTTTGTCTCAGCAACTGTTATACTTAAGGTGTAAGACTGCAAAGGGAGGGGAAAAAAAGTTCTATTTCCTTTTATAAGGCAATCTATCTGGTTTGATTTCTGCCCCTGGATATACTACTCTTAAGTGACAGGGATGAGACTGGACTCTCATTCAAAAATGCCACAAAATGGCTCAGGCAAGTAGTAATGAAGTATAAAACCTTCTACTTTGAGGCTACAAGCAAATCCAGCCAGGCTCATACTGGCTAAGAACTGATAAACTGAGGAATCTATGCAAAAAAAGCCACTTTTTTTGTTGGAAAAAGTTTCTCTCAGCAGCAATTGACACTCTACTGGTATATTCAAACTACACATATTCAAGAGAACAGATAAATCTGAACTGCATTTCAATGCCAGTACAGCGGTTTCACTAAAGAAAAGCTAAGGCATTTTCAAGACACTGAGTGTCATTCATTCTCTATGGTCAGCCCTCACCCATGCCTAAAAGGTTTTCTGTAAAATCCTCATGCATTAAGGATCAACTTTGACTTTCTGAGGATAAGGAGGCCTTAAAAGTATTAAATACTGGCTGCATCAGTCTAGAAGACATCATTATTTTGTACAATGTTTAAACACAGGATCAGTTTCTGCTGAATTAATTCATATGCCTTATAGCTTTGTTCAGGTGGGGCCAAAGAGAGCTGTAAGAGCCTTCAAAGTTCTATGTAAAACACCAGCTAATCTCACAACATAACAGGAAGCTTAGTTACGTATGAAGTAGTTACAGATTTATCTTGCAAGCCGTAAGTCTTTTATCCCTAAACCTGTCAGTTCAGCATTTCACAGAGGTATTCCAAGATCATTTACAAAGCTGAAGTAAAGAAGCCCACAGAATGATGACATCCATCTGAAATATGTACACCTGAAGGTGGAATGGGTGGAGATCTTTAGTTTGAAGCATGAATGCAATTTTACTCACCCATTGTTTATTTTTTTTTTTTAAAGAGAGAAAGAATGAGTAGAACTTAAGAATTCCTCTTCCATGGAGCATTTTGGAGGGGAAATACTTGAAAGCTTTACAGACATGTTAAAGTGAGTTGTGTAACATCACATTGCCTACTATACCTTCTTTGTGGATCTGTCTCCAGATTTACCACTGACCTGCCTAAGCTTCATAATCTTACACAACTCATCTCTCAGCTTGCCACCCCAAATCTGATCATTATATGGATTCAGTAACTAGCCAGGAATTTCCGCTATTCTACAACCAGATTAGCATGTTATGAACTTTTTAATGTCAGAGTAAACCAGCAACATTATTTTATTGCTGTGGGCTGAATGGCATTAGAGAGAAGTGAAAAGTTTGCTATATACATTGGTATGAAATCAAACACTGTGCCAGCTCAAGAATACAAATTAGAACACACACTGAGCCAAATTCACTCAGAGTAAATCCCATTGACGTCAATAAACTTACAGCCAGGTAAAACAGCGAGATCAGGGTCTAGATGTTCTTACCTTTCCTATTTACATATGAAAAAAGGAAAATAAACTGTAGAAGGTCTGGAGCAACAACCTATGCACTGGTCCATATGACTCCAATATGAAGAAGTGTTCAAGCTCATCTATGGCTAATGAAAATGCAAGAATTCACACAGCATAATTAGCTGTCAGGATATTCACTCACCTGCAAGGAAGTCAGTCTGACAAGAGAAAAAGCAGCTGTCTCACTGACAGCTGGAGTCACACCACACTGAGAGATGCAGTTTCTCTCCAGGAGCTCTACTTCATGCACAAATTAGAGAAAAGGAAGCCTCAGATTCCTGTACAGAGGATATAAGAGGTCCTGCCAGTTTCTGTTAGCAACACATTTATCTGTCACACTTCCAGTGGTGCATCAAGTTTTTAGGATTAAGGATGCAGTGGGAGTGTTGTGGTTTAACCCCGGCTGGCAACTAAGGACCCCCACAGCCTCTTGCTCACTCCCTGGTGGGATGGGGGAAAGAATCAGAATGGTAAAAGTGAGAAAACTTTAATAGGCAAAGCAAAAGCCTTGCACACCAGCAAAGCAAAACAAGGAATTCATTCACTCCTTCCCATCATCAGGCAGGTGCTCAGCCATCTCCAGGAAAGTAGGGGTCCATCATGCATAGTGGTTACTTGGGAAGACAAATGGCATAATTACAAACGTCCCCTTTCCTTCCTTTCCCCCCCACTTTATATGCTGAGCAAGACATCATATGGTATGGAATATCCCTTTGGTCAGCTGGGGTCAGCTGTCCCGGCTGTGTCCCCTCCCAGCCTCTTGTGCACACCCAACCTACTCACTGGTGAGGTGGCGTAAGGAGCAGAAAAGTTCTCGACTCTGTGTAAGGACTGCACAGCAATAACTAAAACATCAGTGTGTTATCAACACTGGGTTTGGTATAAATCCAAAACATAACTCCATACAAGCTCCTATGAAGAAATCTAACTCTATCCCAGCCAAAACCAGGACATGCTCCACCCCTTACTCCATACCACTTCTGTTCAAGACCCACCCTATTGCAATACATGATCACTAACCACCCTTTCCACTGGGTAAATTGTTTATAACATGCCCATAAATATCCATAACATGTTCATTGAGTTCATTTGGTCCCTGACTTTGGGTTTCATCTGTTATGGTGATCACTCAGGACAGGAGAGGTGGCATGCTGTGTGGAGTTACTGGGCACCAAAAACATCTCAAGTTGGGTCACTGCTGGACTTGCACTGCTTCTTGTGAGGTTTGTCACTCATTGGTTCAGGTGGTTTCTGCTGTAGTACTTTCTATAACAAACAACTCAAATCATGAGTTACACAAATTAGAAGTATATCCTTTACATTCTCCACCCCTGGTCCCTTTGGACTAGGCCATAAACTTTAACATCATTGCAATGAATTCCTCCTTTTGCCTCTATCTTGGCTAGCAGCAAGAGATTCCTTTAATATATGGTAGCCACAGCAGTAGTGACATACAGCATCATGTTACACTGCCATCATAAAACTCAAATCATGGATTATTTTCACCCAGGATTAAATTCCCATAGACTGCCCCATCATTCTGCATTACCCACCAAGGGCACCCAGGGGCACAAGCAAAAACAATACCACAAATAGGTTTGCCCTAAGGAAATAATAATTTGACAGTTAGATTTTATTGACCATCTAAAAGAGCAGAGCATATGCCCTTTCTTATGGTGGTGGTTTCTCAGGCAATGTGCCTGTATTTAGGGTGTAACTCAAGTTAAATTTTCTGTGATATTCTAGAAAGCAGGACCTGAAAGAACTCCAGGACAGTTTTGCTATGTAAGACAGGGAGGTGATATAAGTTGCTTAGGTATTTGTGTTGAATGTAGTAGATTCATATCTGAATATATTTCTAAATGCTTCAATTAATTCTACACAAACAGACCTGTATATTCTCATTACCTCTGCAAAGAGGTACGTTTTATGTAAAGACCCTCAAGTCTTCTGTCCCATAAGTTAGCAATCAGCTGCATGAAAACATTTCCTTCTGTGTTTTAAAAATATTTGCTTTACAGTTTCATTTTTTTTCAGAAATATGACCTTACGGGATATTTTTATTTCCTCTTTATTTAAGAAACTTTAAACAATGCACAGTCTCAACATCACACTTTTTTGTACCTCTAGTCTGTACCATCTCATTTCCTTCTTGTCATTGTTTGCTGCTCAAAAAAAATTGCAAAAAGAATTTGGTTTTTTTTCATGTTTTATTAGCTACAAGGACAGTTAAACAGTCAAAGTTACACAGGGCCACATCTCTTCCTCTTTCCGCTGCGAGACAGAGAGAGTATCCTGCCCTTGGGGTGTAGTCAGCCATGAAGAAGCGGGGCAAAACTTGAAGAATAAGCATTAAAATAAAGAATATTAAAAAAGGACAGTGCTGCATATATTGCTACCCTTTATGTTACTAAGGTCTAACTTAACAAGGTCGCAACCTACTTCAACCATGGATCCTCAGCCCCCAAACTCCATAGCATCTTTTTCATGAAAGCTGCGATACAACTCCATGTGCGTTTATATGAGAGAATATCAGAAAGCAGACAGGTGACTGAGAGGAGAAATATGGTGGAAATGAGTAAGGAACTTGAAAGCAAGTTATCTGCACCAGTATACATTAATAAAACTGTACAATGACAAGTCAGTCTCAATGAATAAAACCGCTTAAGTAACTTGTGCCACTATCTGCCTTTTCCACAGGTAAAACTGTGTCCTGGTTTTGCCTGGGATAGAGTTAAATTACTTCATAGTAGCTAGTAAGGGACTGTGGTTTGGATTTGTGCTGGAAACAGTGTTGATAATACACTGATGTTTTAGTTATTGCTGAGCTGGGCTTACACAGAGTCAAGACTTTTTCTGCTCCTCACCCCACCCCACCAGCAAGTGAGCTGCAGCTGCACGGAAAGCCAGGAGGGGACGCAGCTGAGACAGCTGACCCCGATTTACTAAAGGGATGTCCTATACCAGCAATAAAACCTGGGGAGGAGGTGATGGTGGTGGCGTTGCTGCTTAGGGTTTTCTGGGCATCAGTCAGTTTGTGAGCAATTATTTTCTTTTGCATCTCTTGTCTGTCTTGTGTTTTGTTCTCCTCTCTCTTTGTTTCTTTTGTTTTATTTACTTTTTTCCTTAACTTTTTTAAAAATTAATATTTCTTTTAATTATTAAACTGTTGTTATCTGCCATTAGTTTGTTTCTAACTTTTATCCTTCCAATTATTCCCCATGCCACCAGGAGGGCGAGAAGTGAGTGAGCGATTGTGCAGTGCTTAGTTGTCAGCCAGGGTTAAACCACAACAAACTGTGACAAGCAAACCTGTGTATTCTGTTGGAAAGACTATTTTCCACACAGGTCAAAGAACTCTTTACCCATTTAAAACCTGTTTTCCTATCTAAAGCAAACCACTATTGGTATATAGTGGTTTAAAACAAACCATTATCCAACCTGGATGAGGCTTTGTGCAACCTGACCTAGTAGAATGTGTCCCTCCACATGGCAGGGGGATTCGACTAGATGATCTTTAAGGTCCCTTCCAAACCAAACAATTCTATGAGTCTGTAATCCTATATTCAGCTTATAGAATGGTTCCCATAAAACTGATAGTCCTCTTGGAACAGATTACAGTTAATTTAAAAACTGAGAGTCAAGTGAGACATAGAAATTAAAACTAGTTGGAAAAAGAGAGAGAGACTGTTAAATATTTATAACATCCATAAAACTAACTCTTGTGTTCTAGCTAGGTACTTTATAGTTTTCCAATTTACTTTTTAATTTAATTTTTAACATATGTTTATAAGATATAACATTATCACACAGACCAATATTACTTTAGGTCCCTGCAACTGATTTGTACTTCATACTTATGATTTGCATACTAAGTATGCATGAGTGGGCTTTTGGTCAGCATAAAGCATAGATTGCAATACATCAAGCCACTTGTCCAATGGAACACTTTCATTTTATGTTTAATCAGATGCAGTCAGCAATGACCACTGCTAAAGGGCAGAGAAGAGTTTGCAGCTATCCAGATCATACCATCTGAAATATTGCACATTCTTCAAAATCTGTATGTGGAGAAAAGTGAACAGTCATAAAAATCCAGGTAAAAATGTGGGTAACTCTTTTTGAAGCACTTTTCTATTAGCGGCTATTTCATTCATCTGTGTTAATTGCTGTCCTGGCTTTTTGCTACCAATGACTCACATAATTCATGTAACCAGGGCAGTGTCTCTCAAAGCCACTTACAAAGCAGAATATAGAGGATACTGGTTCACGGAAATCATTTAATGTTACAGATATACTGCATTGCCCTCACAAATTAACTTGCAAAAATAAACTGGAATATATCTGTCCTGTCATTGGCCCTGCTTCAGACTCACAAAGGACTAACCCAACATGTTTCATCAGATACCCGACTAACTAGGGGAATTTCCATTTTTGTGTTGAGATATTTTTCTATGTCAAAGAATGTGGTGATTCTTTGATGCCATAATGGGATTCTGGAATCATGTAGAATAGGGACAAATTAAATCAATCATGTAACCTCTTCAAATTGTCTTCACAGAGCAAAGGAAATTGACCAGTCTGAAATACAATCTTCTTGAACCTATTAGGTCCTCACATTTATCTTCTACAGACAAAATTTTAATTGTATTGTGGCTTGACCACTAAATTAAGAAAAGGTTGCCAGCATAAAAAAAAACAAACAAAAAACAACATTCATACCCTGATAATTTTCTGGATGCTTATTTAACTAAAGAGAGGAAAAAATTCCTCCATAATGAGAACCATTTGCCTAGACAGATTTGTCTAAAACCCCAGTAAGAAGGCATCTGGCCCTAAAATCCAGATTGTTTTGACTTTAAAGTTGCTTTAGTTTTCTAAATACATCTGCCTTGCTCTTGCTGACATTATCTAGAGTGACAGATCAAGCCACACCTTTATTTTGTCCTCCGTCCAGAAAAGGCTTAACAGTGTAAATCTGATGATGTGAAGGGTTTCAAAGTGGGGTATAAATCTCATTAAATATCAAACACTACCATATTTTCTCATGATTGCAGGGAGCTTGAAAGTCAAGCCTTATCAGGTGAAGATGTGATTTTCCCACTAATACCCATTTCCTTGCCCTTCTCCCTCAAAAGCACAGGAACAACTTCAAAATAAAAGTAAGCTGAGTAGAAGTTAATGCTGTTGGGTTTTTGTTAGTTGTGTGAAGACAAAAAAACAACAATATTTCAGATAAGATCTCTTTTAAAAAGGATTTAATTATATTTCTGGCCTGATATCCAGTGTCCAAATAAAATGAAGAAATTACCATGTCTGATCAGTACCATAATCTAGCTAAGGTAACGTGACATCTCAATTTATCACCAAAATCTCTTAACCATTTGATGGGAAAGCCAAAAATGTTAGCATTATGCCAGTATTCAAAGTAAATGAAAACGCTCACTTGTGTAACATGTCAATGGTAAGATTAGTTTCCTGAAATTTAATGGTTCTATTGTTATAAGATCCTTTCCAGACAGTAACTAGCTACACTTTTTAGAGCAACAAATCATTTTATTTCTGTTGCAAAATTTCTTATACTTGTTTCCTAGGTATGGTAAAGTAAAAGCCAAAATGTCAGTTTTAAGAAGGAATTTGTTTTCAAAGGACTTCCTAAACTTAAAACTGCTTTGTGATTTCTTTACATCTTTTTGATGAAAAAGTAAGTTCACACTCTAAACTTACAAAATAAATAAACAGCAAGAAAGTAAATACACATGTGCAATACTTTTAACTGTCTAGACACATTTTGCAAGGCAGTAAATAAACAGATGTTACCAAAATAGTAATTAAAGTGTTACTTGTATTTATAGCAAGGTGTTCTCTGCAAAAAGGAAAGAAAAAAAAATAAAAAGAAACTACTATTCATTCATTTTTAATATCTGGTGAGCAGGTTTTCGAGGTATCCAGACACTTCAAAAGACACAAAATGGCACATGGCAGGATTTTTATTGTACTGGCGATGAGACACCTAGATGCTTTTCAAAACCTATGCCTTAATATCACTACAAATTGACTCTGCATGGCTGTTATCAGAAGAACAATATATGAATCTAAACTGAAAGACAGCTATAAGTTTGACTGAAGTTAATGAGAAATTTTTTAGTAGGAAACTTTTCAATCATTATCACTCAGAACATCATTAACATTTCCTCCTTTGTGTTCCAATACCACAAGTTAATTTTCAGCAGAGTTCCCCAGTCAGGGTCACTGCCCCTCCATGAACCTGGGAGGCACTGGACCTCCTCAACAGGCAGCCTCCAGGAAAGCGAAGAGGAGAAGGCAGCTGCAGAGAGGACAAGCACAACCATTGCAACACTGCTGCAGAAGAGAAAGGACTGCAAGTGATTTGATACCATTTCTCTGGTAAAGTGTATAACATCTAACTCAGCCTCCTGAGACTCCCCTGACCACGCATTTACGAGAGGGGACGATTGCAAAGGGAGAGCACTGACACCAAGATGAAGGCTGCAGTGGAGGGAGGGTCACCATAAGCATCTCCACTGGCACTGCTCAGGACCTGTTGGATAGGCAGATGCAAAAGGAAGACCAATTTGGAGGGCTGAAAAAGCTCTGAAAAAGGAGTTCATGTAATTTATAAGAGTTAGAGGAATGGAACAAACTGGGGGAAAAAAATCTCCACTACCACAGAACAAGTTAGTGGCAGTTGATGGGAGAAGAGGTGCAGCATAAAAGAACATCTGCTTTGACCGAGCACACAGGCCAGAGGCAGCAGACTGGGAGGAGATACAGAGCAGCACAGCACAAGGACAGTGGAGGCACTGGAGAATAAACCAGACGACCCAGAACTGCCTTGTCCGTCACAGGAGGCTGCAGCCAGCAACAGGGCAGCAAGGAGAGGGAGACGCAGTTCAAAGCCCGTGCCTTGCCAGGGTGACACCGTCCATTTTATTAATCTTGAAAGACAAGCGGTGAGAGAAGGAGAATGTAAAACCTGGAGACAGCAGAAAGGGAGACTGCAGCTTCTAGCTGTTGGCGCCCAGAAAGCCGAGAGTGATTGATCACTTCAGAACTAACACTGAGATCAAATGAGATGAATTGCAAGTTTCAAGCTTGCAAACAAAGTGCTGGAGATACTCGTTTCTTGCTCTGGGGTCATAAGAAGGGCTGACTGATGGGGTCAATTTCAGCACTGAATTCATGTAAGAACAGCAGCAATGAAGCGGCGTGACAGGTACCACTTTACCCAGCTTCACTTACATTGTTTCTATTGATACTTTTAATGAACTGGAATAACTGGAATAAATTCCAATTAACGGTTCAGATCAACTGTTCATCTCTGAACGGAGCAATTGGATCGTGTCTCTGTCTGCAAAGTCAAGCCATTTCCAGAGACTGTGTTCCCATGGCACTGTTAACACTGAAAATTACCTTATGCAGTCAATACAACAGGCAATATAGCATGGCTCAGCAGGTGATTTTTATGATTATATTTCTTTTAGATCCAGTATCATGGGTGAAGAGAAGGCAAAAAAATAGTAATGGCAAAAAAGCAATCTTTGGAAATAAAAATATTAGTAAACAGCAAATGGCCAGTAAGGCCTTTTGTTCTGAACTGATGGAAAAAGGTACCTGTGGGTAATCTTACTCCTGCAAGTGGACTTTACCTTCCCTTGTATAATACAGCCCAGTCTACGCTATATATTATATGAATTACTTGTATAAATTAAGAGGACTATGGAACTGCGAACAGTATACTGCTGTAAACTCAGGTGATAGTTCTAGTTCAGGTAAGGATCTGGCCACGGTAATGATTATAAATGTAAGGTAAAAAAAAAATAAAATCTACACTTTGAAAGGCAGAACATTCCTAACTTCAAAAGGGAAAAAGAGAAGGACATGAAATAATGTGGGAGTCAATTCATTACAGGCCCACACAATTTTCTCACCATTTTCATTATTATTTCTGCTGAGTTCATGATAATAAATGGTAGCAGATCCATGAGGAGCACAGTAAAATTTGACTCTAAAAAAATTCCACTATTCTGTTATTAACTGAGCAGAGTTTACAAAAGATCATGATACATCCCACTTGGAAAAAAAGAGTCACAGCATGGTAAACTACGAGTCAAAATATTATTGGAATTTGATGTAGCAGAACCAGCAATGATATCACCATTACCTATAGATTGGTTTTATTCTGTTGCCCAGATTGTTTTTTTTGTTTTTGTAATCCTAGCCTATAGCATGGGTTTTTAGCTCATCAGAGCAAGATGCTAAAGGGTAAAAAACAGGAATGAGGACCAGCTTCCTCATGCCATATTACATAATTAATTTTTACACAGATTTCATTGCTAATTTCAGTTGGAAGTTTCAGTTTGGGGCTTAGCATCACTTAAAAGCACAATGAGGACGTTTGTCTTTAAATATCTATGGTTCCAAATCCATTTCTGATCATGAGATGTAATTCTTCCGTATGATGAGATTATGTGATTGAGCAGAACTCTGTGGACTGTCCTGTCATGGGAATTGTCACAAAGACAGCACCCAGCAATACAAAGAGACACAGTAGCACCTTGCATGAAACAAAACACAATCAGC
>KL285937.1:6020-16712 GCA_000699545.1 Podiceps cristatus
AGCCCCACGGAGCAAGTGTTCAGTATAAGACTTTCCCTTTGTGTTTGTGAATAAAACTTTTCCCTTTAGCTGTGGTTTGTTTCTTCAGTATTTCCTTACTTGGAATTTTAATCTTAATTTCTCCTTGTTTATCTTCCGTCTCCCTCCGTTACGGCTGTTCTGCTGTTCTCTCCCCGCTCTCCAGTATGACCCGCGTTCCGAACGAGTGCTCAGGCCGGAACAGCATCTTCCGGACTATGTGTTGTTTTCCAACTTGGACTAGATCTGGAGGTCAAACCTCATGCGATGCTTCTGTGTCACGGTGGCTGGGCCGGCTGGGCCGGCACAGAGCTGCTCCCAAGCCTGGTCCCAGAGCCGCCGGCCGGGTACCAGCACCCCCTCCCGCCCAGGAGCCGTGGGGCATGGGAACAACCACCGTCTGCGGCCAGGCACCGTCCTAGCCAGCGTCAGAGCCGCCCTTAGACTGGGATTAAATCTCATCAGATGCGGCTCACTGCCAGAAATCGCTCAGAACAGCAAGTCAGCTCTTGCCATTCCCAACATTGTATGGGGTTTTCTTGCAGTATTTTTTATTTCAGTAGCTTAAGTGATTCAAGAATTAAACAGTCAGTCATGGGAGTGAAATAAACTAGACTTTTAAAATATATATACTAAATAAAAGGCTTTGTGCTGGCATGTTGATGAATATCTACAGGGTTTTTTAAAGCCAGTAGATTATCACTTGTCTCACAAAGAACAGTTTAAAAAAAAAAAAAAAAAGGCAGGGTTAAAGTGCATCCTAACTCTCTTGCTCATGTTTATGGTACACTTTTATTACTGAAGGTAAGACGGATAACTGGGCATTACTCCAAATTCCTGGCAGTTTCCCCTTTCCAAGGCACTAATATTGGGATTAACATGTTGTTTTAAAGCCATTACCTTTCTTCACCTTCACAATTGCTTGTTCTTAGGGGAGAACACTGAAAGCTCAGTGCTTGTAAAGTAGACTTGTTACACAATGTATGCAAAGTTGTATTTTGTTATCGGTTGGATTTACTTTAATATCTGCATGTGCATTTTTTGTATGGTCATATGGACATTTGTAGGTTCTTTTGATTGTTTAAGCATAAATATGGTACGCAGATAGGGGGCTAAAACCAGAACTAAGGTCCTAGTGCTTTGGAGCTTCACTAAGTTGGTAGGTCACGTTGTGGTGGTAGCGACTGCTCCTACATGATCACTGCCCTGCCCATGCTGGCACCGTGACGACGCTGCCCGCTCTAGAAGCTGCGGAGGTGTAGGAAAGGGATGATGTCCATATATGCAAGCAAGATGACGTTCCTCCTGTGGCTTAGGGCTGTTTTCTTCAGAACTGAGCTCGGAAACGATTGTGGTGGTTCTCTGGATGCCCATTCCCAAGAGGACCCAGAGCGAAAGCATCGCGGCTGCGGTCAGGGAAGGGCAGCTGGGAAACAGCTGTAATATGTCAATGCGCGGTGCTGCTGCTGCTGGGGGAGAAGAGCCGCCTCTGCCCAGCGATCGAGCGATGGACTGTCTGGGAACGGCAAAACAGGCTCTCGGAATCGGAAGCCGACAGGCAGTCAGTGGAGCAGCAGCCACCTTTGCTGACTGCAGGTAGGGGAATCTAGGCTGACAGAGAGAGAGACAGCAGGAAAGAGCATTTACTGCTAACAATTGACTAGATCCCGTGCCCTTGGGGAAGTTTTTGTTCTGTTCTTGGTAGGGGAAATAGCGTGGATGAAAGGTATGAGGATATGAAATAAGTTTAACAGCAGGAAGTTGTGTAAACATGATTAATTCCATTAATGGAAACTTTCAAATTGAAGGTTGTCAGTCCTTGTGTATATACCTCTTGTTTTCCTGTGAAACACCACGCAGAGTATTGAAACGCTGTCGTGAGGGAAAGCATTTAAAAAAAAAAAAATGACAGAGAAAAATATGCTTGGTTAGTTGCCTGGAAAGAGTAAGAAAATGCTGCTGCCTTGCCCAAGATTATAGTAGATTTGGAAGGTTTTGTGTCATATTTTCCTGCCATGTTTTACTTGTCCTGCATGCGTAGCAGTTCGCTTGCGAAGCTGGTCTGGGAAGAAGGCATGCCCGAGGGCACCAGAAAGGCAGCGTCTCCGTGCTGCGGGGGAGAAGATTACCCGAAGGGGTGAAGTTCTGAAATGGGGAGACCGGTAGCATCTCTCAGCACAAGGACAGCTTGCAATTTGGAGTTACAGCGATACTGTTGGCAACCCCGCAGTGGCGCTCAGCCTGAATTCCGGGGTGGCCAGGCACGGCCGCGCCATCAGCCTAACGTGGGAGCGGGAACACCCAGCGACTCGTCTCTCGCCAGAATAAACGCCAGCAACGCCGAGATTGCAGAGCACAAGTGTGCAAGGTGCCGTGCCCTGGGGCTTGGAAGAGCATCAACCTGCGCTCGTTTTCCATGTTATTTAATCATTTTTTCAAAGACTCGGACTATACGTTTGGGTGTATATAGGTATACGGCTATGTGCGTGAACTCGTATTGGGCCGTGGATGGTCTTGCCTTACCATCCACAGAGCGTCTCCCCCCGCCCCGTCCTGCGCAGCTGAAATAAGATGCGGCTGCCATCAGGCTCTTTGCCTTTTTCTGATACGGGGATGCGGTGCTATCAAAGCAGGCAGGATGAAAGCACAAAAGCTTCCTGTTTCCAGCTGTTTTCCTCAGCGAAGATTTTCTTTTTTTTTTTTTTTTTTTTTCTCTTCCAAAGATGATGCTTCCTTTTAAGGGGTTTTTAATCTGCAAACTGTTTCCTCAGTTTATTTCACTACAGTAAAATGTGTTCCCTTTAGGTCATATCTGTCTCTTTTAAAAACCAACCTGCCCTTTTCAGTAGTTTTATTTGCTACTCAAAAGAACAAACATGACTTTATAAAAAACCTTTAATGAAGTACAAAGACCAATAAACCTTTTGCCACTAGAGCTGAAAATTTATAGTGATTTTTTTTTTTTTTTTAAAGAGAATCCTTGATTAAATTAAATGGGGAAAATATACTGACTTCATAGCACTTTGGAGTTTTTAATACTGAGATTCTTGAATTTGTACCTGTGCTTAGTGTACAAAAAAATAGGTTTAGATTTATGTCACATATTGAAAAAAAATTGCTTTATTTGGGCACACAAGTAACTTTAAATAATGGAAGAAATGGCAATTGGGATACAAAAAAAAAAAAATCTTCCAGCTGCTTCCATTATGTTAGTCTCTTTTCATTAAACTGATCTCTCTCTGTTTACTTTCTTCTAAAGTAAACATGTATAATTAAAATATATTGTGCCTCTCTCTACGGCTCTAATTCTGTACGTGGGTTTGTCGCAATCGGAAATACCCTAAAATGCTGCCAACACCTCGGTGGAAAAGGGGCCCTGCATTTTATTAAGGTAAAATGTTTATGGGGGAGCTAGGCGGTGGCTTTACGCCCTTGCCCAGGTCGGGCCCGGCGGCCGCGGTGCCTCGCCGGTGCCGCAGAGGCGTCTGCCAGTTGTGCCGGGGGAAGCTCTCTGGTGGGCTCCTGCCTGCTCCCCTCTCAAGGTGGATGGGGAGCAAGCAGAGGTCGAGCCCCCCGGGCAGGAGCGGTTGCACGGCATCGCCGGGGGGATATGGCAAGGCCTCCAACCGCAACGAAACCGAAAGCGCAAGGGAGAGAAGCCCCTCGTGTCGTTCGAGCTGTAAAGCTTTCCCTGACATATGTTTTGAATGGAGATGGTGTCCCCAATGCCAAGATGTGTTGAAGGATAGCTGGTTGTTTTTGGATGATTGTCCTATATTTACTGCTTACAAGTTTCATTGTTGTCGAAAGTCTGCTGTGGTCTGTAAATATGTTCTGGAGCTGTATAAAAATATCACAATTAACATATTCAGAAGGACAACAATTGTCATGGTTGAATGACTTAGAAAGTAGCACAGGCTGTAAACAGGATGTGCTGAAATGAACTAGCACACAGTTCCGCCGCAGTGGTCTTTTCAGCGAGCGTCTGCTTGTTATCAGCACTTCTGAAAATAATCTTTGGATCCTCTAAAGGACATAATGCTCCGGTTTTTAAATCAGTTCTTCTAAGATGAGAGGCTTAGTTGGCATTGCTGCCATTAAAGACACCCAGGTTTGGTTTAGGTGATGTCCGGATTCTTGCTCTCTAGCTTAGCAAAGTCCTATAAAGGGAAGAAGGGAGAGAGGAGGAGGAAGGATGACAATTCTCCCCCAAATTCCACTGGAAAAACCCTTCCATTACCCAACTCAGTCTCTAAGAGAGAGGCAGGATGTTCTAAGAGGAACTCGTATCTAGACACGGTGGGTGTAAAATTTCTCTCTTGAGCTTCTGGTTGTTTTTCGCTCAGTAGCGTTAAGGTATGTAACAGGAAAAAATATTTCATTGTGGAGTGGTATAACACACTCCAGTGAGACATTGCTGAGTCTGTGCTCCTTGCTGGAGGGACAGAACTTACTCAGTTTCCCATCTCTGCAGTTTTGAATGCTGTAACCTCATTTCAAAGGATACCTTTAAGGACGATTTCTTTCTTAATGACCCAGCAGATGAAAAAGTACAGAATTTGCTAAAAACACCTTTCAGAAAGCCACAGACTTTTTCCCAGGTTAAATTCTCAGCAGCGTTCTCCAAAGTCCTGGTAATTTAGACTGTTGTCACCTTTCTAAAGACAGAGGACTTCCAGTGATGCACCGAAATGTCTTCTTTTGGCATCTTTCCGCACGGGAGCCTCTGCTTTCCCTAACGGTCCTAGGGGTGGTTTCACTTGGTGTGGGCAGCTGGGCCTCGTGTCCAGCAAGGGGGACGAGTCGCTGAAACAGCTCCTGTCCTTCCCTTACAGGTGGCTTTTAAATTTATTTATTTATTTATTTTTTAATGAGTTCCCTTGCGAAGGAATTGTGGCCTTCTCAGGAACAGCGAGAGAGTTGGAGCCCTGCGAGTTTCTTACGAGCATATGGTCAGGCTGAAAAATAGCAGCTGCTGCCTGAGCAAAGGGCAGAGCCTCAGAAGGTAGGAGATGAAGAAGGCTTCAAGAGACCCTTGCTCAGTGATCTTTCAGTTCAAAATCAAATGCTGCCATTATGTAAGTTATCCCTGGCAAAAGCTTCAAGGTTTGCAGTCGTGCCTCAGCTGTTCGTGGAAGAGTGGAAGTTTTCCAAAAGTGATAAATAATTTCTCAGACTTCCATTTTATCAAATACAGTTGAGTTACGGTGCCTTGAAAGAGAGCAGCGGAACGGCCTAACAGCCTGAATACGTTTGAAACATGACGCTATGCAGGGCAGATATTGAAGGCTGAAGAGGTCTTACAGATAGATTTGGTATTCATTATTATCCTGTAAGAAGAGCAGAAAGCCTTGAGAAAATTAATGGAATCATCAGGTTTGAAGAAAGGTTTGGTGAGTGGTTCCTTGGGTGCGTGCGGGGTGTTGAACAGCAGCAGCCCCCTTCCTCGGCCGTTTACGAATGGCACTGCGTGGCGGGTGCGGATGGACGGGCAGACGGGCGCCGCGTGCAAGGATTCCTCACACGTGGGCGAGCCGGCGGCGCCCAAGGTCAGCCGTACCTGTGACCGCGTGCGCTGTATCTGCTGAGGAGAGGCATCCTTGTATTTTCCCTCAGTAAGTGTAATGAGTGGGCAGTGCTTTGTGTGTTCCAGAGTGATGAATTAATTCGGTGTTCATTGTGGTAGCGCTGATCATAATGAATTAATTTGGCATTCATGTGGATGTCATGCTTTTTTTTTTTTTTTTTTTAAGCTTTTCTATTACAATGTAGAATTAGTTAGGAGACACTCAGAGCGTTACGCGTCCGATTCAGTTGTCATCGTAACCTGTTTGTACTCTTCCCTTGTCTGGATGTTGCAAGTGCGTAGTAGGCACTTTCTGGAGAAAGGCTTCCTGCCTGGCAGAGGGAAGTGTCGGTTACGGCGATGCTGCAGCAGCAGGCCGGTGCTTAAAAGTTGCCGTTCCTCTTCGGCTTGCCTCTTTTAAAGTACCCGAGCAAACTCCAAGGGTGTAACGTGTGGTTGATTTTACACAGCTTGGAAGAAGAAAAAGGCATTTAGTTTTGCTACATAATGTCCAAATCTAAATGCATCGTCAGTAAGTTGTGGCATCGTTGAAGACAAATAGACTTTTCTTTGTGTAAATATTAAATAGTGAAAAAGCCATGAAATGTAGTCCTTTGCTTTTTTTTCCCTCCCCTCAAAACATGTTCAACTGAAATATAGAGATATATATATATATATGCACACACACCTGTATTATTGATCTTTTCTTTTGAAGATGTACATGCAGCTTCTTTTCCATTAGTAAAATGTTCCAGTTTAACTAGTAAAGTCTTCCAGTTTAACTGGGAGACGCTCTGGGGAGCTGAAACAGGAAATGTTGGTTTAAAAATGACCTGACGTGTTGTGCTGTTGCAGGAAATGCTGAAAATGCACCTCTCGTATCAAGGGAGTGATTTTTAAAGCCTTTAAACAGATTTTTATTTTTTATTTGTGGATGTTCTTGTATTTAGTTCTTTCTGTGTATAATGTATGCTAAAATTTTGGACAAAATATGCAATTCTCGTATTGTTCTATGATACCTTACCGGGGCAGTTACCTGGAATTTCTTGTTTGTGAAGTGCCTGATTATTAGTGTGATCTGAACCTGAGAAGGTCTAAACATTGGAAAGGGAATAATAGGGCTTTTTAAAGTCAACAGAGAGCGTTATGATCCTCCTGCACAGTGTTGCCAATTTGACATTGCACCACGAGACTCAATATTTGGTGTTTAATTTGGCTGGGGGAAAACCAATGCAATTATCTCAGCATTTGGGTTTTTTGGTTTTTTTGTTCTTTTTTCCTTCTTAACCAAAGGAAATATCTAACTTTTGCTTGCAGTGAAAAGCACAAAAACCCATGAGCTGCACTTAATGCTCCATAAAAACTAAAGAAAACAGAGAAAGCAAGTTTCATTTTAACCAGTCGTGAGCGAAGCTGTTTGGGTTCAGCAATGCGTAACGTGACTGAATTTCTGCATCAACGTTTGGTTGAACTCGAGCAGGTACTTTAGAAAGGAGGGTTTCAGCCCGGGCAAAATCTAGCCCACCGCATCAGAGTGTAATAGTAAAGACTATTCTTGACCAATGGTGGAATGCTGTTCTTCGATCTTTTTCAAGCCAGGTGATTGAAAATCATTTTGGTAATAAGAAAAGTCAGAGCGATCCAGTAATATATAAGGGGTGTGTGAGCGGCTTCAAAACAGGTGCATGAGGAAGGGTAGGAATCGTTCCTTCAAGGGTCAGAGAAAGCTTGGAAAGCTTTTGTGGAAACTTTGGGAATATTCATTTTGGGGAGGAAAGCAGAGATTTAATTTTTTAGTAGTATTAAACATTGCAAATAATGCCAAATCTCAGAAAAGCGTTGAGCGTGAAGATGGTGTATTTTGGCATGCTTAGAACGTCTACGCAGTAGTTAAACGTAAGTGCTTTATTCGGTGGCTTTTAGCAGAGCTGCCTCTTCAGGAACCCGCGCTTCCCACGTGTACGGTGAAGCTCGTCGCCGGGCGCAGGGCTCCTCTGTACGTTCTTTGCCTTCTCTCTGCCTTTTTAGCATCAAAAGAGACGGCATGGTGCGCCGCAGCTGCGAACGGGGAGGAGGATGGAGAGCTCCGGTCGGAGCACCAGGACCCTGGGGTTGGGACGTGTCCCCGGAGGGGAGCGACCACATCCCGCTGGGGACTCCGGCAGCTGGCTGGGTCCCCAGGAGAGCAGGGCAGGGCGGCATCTGGGGCTGGAAATGCTGCTAAATGCCGAAATTTAAGAACAAGTAATTGTTTTGGTTTTGTTTTGGTTTTTTTTAAATACAAAATACACCTACATCTACTGCATTGAGGCACTCTTTTACCCATGACACTGAAATAACTGGGGTGCACGAATAATAGGGTTTGTGGGTCTATGTTTTCCGACTGTGAGAGTCGTGGAGAATTGCAGAATTGAGAACTCGCTGTGAAATCTCGCGCACTGATGGCCGTCGGAGAGAGGGCCCGCCTGGGGCTGAGGTGTCTCAGTCCCGTTCTCTCTCCTTGTAAATTCAAGTCTGAGAGTGAGAGAGCGGAAAGAAAATATACCCGTGCTTAGGCAGTTCGCAACAACTACGTCTGCAGAGCCCCTTCTTGGCCATCAGATTCATCTCAGTCGAATTTACAGCTTTACCGAGCTGATGTCAAATGAATTTTAAAAGGCTTTGGGGCTGGCAGTGGTGGGTACAAGCCCAGGGCCAGTAGTCTGCTGTCACTAACCTTTTACCAGTGGTTTATCTTTATCACCAAAGGCTGCCTTCAACTGGGTGGATCAAGCCAGGCAAAGGCACAGCAGGTCCTTGAAAACACGATGAACTTGCTCACTTTGCTTTAAAAATCCTTTTGCGCTACACTGTCATGGGTCGCTTCAAATTGCTGTAGAATTGATTTCTGGTAGAATTTTCCCCTGTCAGTTGATATTCTTTGCCCAAAAACATACAGGTTGTCTTATGATAGCAAGTGTCCGGTAAATAGAAAGTGTTTGCTAAGGGCTGTCATAATACACTTTAAATGCAAATACATTTAGGGCAGTCTTAATGTAATTTTCATATAGATGAAGTCATTCTAAAATAGGCTTAAATTAAAGTGCTGTTCTCCAAAGACTACAAGTTTAGCAGAAAATGTCCTTTAGTTTCATTAGATATTTTTCTTCTGTTTACATTTGATTTCCCTTTCATCAGACTTGCATGGTTTGCAATCAGGACAGTATCTTTTTTTCACGGCAGTTGGTATAATTTTTGACTTCTGCAACAGCCAGTTGGAGGATGAGCTGGACTAGTGGGGGTGGCGCTTGGTTGTTTTTTCCTTCTTTTTTTTTACCTCAACTTTTTCCAGTTACACATTCCTCGCTAATCTTTCTGTTTCCAAGAAACATAAATATTGGGAATTAATCAGTCATGTACTGGCCAGAGAGGTACAAAACCCAGCTGCTGGTGTGGTCTGTAAAAAATCTGGTTTAGATAACAGGATCGTATTGAAGCATACACAGCAACAGCTCTGACAGATGCACTCCTGGTTCTGAGCTGCCCCTTCGCAGGGAGGGAACTGATCGCCGAATTTAATCCCCACTCCTAGGTGGAAAAAAAAGTTTGCATTTTTTTTAATGCTTGATTTTTACATATTTTTTTTTTTCTCCCTACTTTCTAACGAAGCAAGGAGCCAGCCTCCGCCCCTCGCGTCGCGCAGCAGAGCTCCCGCTGAAGGAGCGGTGATCGGAGTGGAGGGGGAAGCTGCAGGAACGGGTTAGAAGATGAGCGAGGCCGGGGGGGAGTTCACGGGCTCTGGCTGGTGGGTTCGGTGCCAGCACCCTGCACCGAGGATTTGCCCAGCCCTGCGCAGCTCTGCCTTGTGCCGGCTGCTAAGGTCCCGCAGGGGTGACAACGTAGGGTGACGGCTCCTGGCCCACGGCCCGGCATGGCCCCAGACCCTCCAGCCTCGCGAGGCTGAGCGCGGCGCGTGGAGGCAGCGATGCTCCCCGGCTTCCCAGCCAGCATGGAGGGGTAAAAATTAACCCCCGTCCCCCAGGTTTTAGAGTTGAATTCTGCTTTGAGATTTTGCAGGCAGAAGAGAGAGGAATGAAGCCCACAGGATTTGCTTCTGTTAATTAAAAGTTTCATTTATTTGCTTTTACAACTACAAAGTCACTAATCAACTTTAACAGTTAGGAGTTAGGGACAGTTTAAGTCAAAGCAAAACGGCCCACAAATGAGAACAAATACTATTTTTTTTTTTAAATTATTCATCAATTAAAAACCTGTAGGAAAAAGCCCCGTTCATGTAGCACCTTTACCGTCAGTCTCCCTGCACAGTTGGTTTGCGGAGTCGGGGCTCCAGTTCCATTACAGTTTCGGTGAAGTTGTCCCAGCCTGAGCCCTTCTGTGCCAGATTTCAGCCAGTCCAATTTCATTGCCAGGACCCTGGGTTTTATAGAAGTTCCTGGATTAAACTGAGTGTACCTGGATTAAGCTTTTAATGAGATATTTTAGCACCTAAACGTATTACCTAATTCTGAAAATGCCCATCTTCCTGCTGCTTCTCCTGATTTCCACTGGAGGCTGTGGGTCACTTCTATATTTATATTTAAATATAAAACTGCCTAGTTAAACTGCCTACATCAAGTTTAAGGACATACTCTCAGGCTTTTTTTTTCTTTTCAAATCAGGGCAGATAGTTTTTCAGGAGTACCTACCGTGTGCTAAATGTGCCATTGTCTGTATGACGCTATAAATTATTGGCCTGACTTATTCCATGAAATCTCCTTAATGTATACGAGCGGAGCATTAACCTGTTTGTTCCTTTCCCTCGCCTTGTGGGAGCCCTGGTGCCCTCCCCAGATTGTTGTGATATATTGCAGCGTTGCTGCCAACTGTTAATGAGATTACTAATGCAGTGTAACTGGGTAGCAAATTATTAAATGCTATTCCATACCATTATTCAGCTTATTTTAGCAATTTGCGAGAGGGGCGTTCCTTGTAAATCAAACTCCTCATATATTATTGTTGTTAATTAAGAGTTAAATTAAATCCAACATTTTAAACATTGCGTCACTGACAACAATACCGGACCACGTGCTTCGCAACAAGCTGTGGGGGAAAAAACTCCTCAGCAGGAG
>KL285938.1:7904-15404 GCA_000699545.1 Podiceps cristatus
AACACAACAAACGAAGGAGTGGGTGGGGGGGGGGGGAAGATCCTTGAGGTGATCACGGAGTGGAGTAGGGACTCATCTGTTTCCAATCTTGGATGTTATTGTGCAGAAAAGTCACTCTATTAAAGAAATAGGCCACCTAGCCCTTATTTTGGGTGCTACTGGGAGCACATGCAGAATGACGGGTTTCCCAGGATGGCAAAAGGGAAACTCCTTTGGATACACTTTGTTTACTTGCTGTATCGCTCTTCCCATTTTAGCCCCAGGAGTTTTGAGGAGTGGCATGCCCTTGGGGTGCCTTGGACCAGATTGCAGGGCCAGATCCTTTGGTTGAAAGGCCCATTGTGCTTCTGAGTGCAAGTGGCGGCAGGGAGGAGAGCGCTGCCAGATTCAGGGCTGGGCGCAGTACCTCTATGTGCAGGGGGAGCTCCCGGCCCAGGTGGGAGCTGGTGCTACCCCATTTCTAACCCTGGGGGAGCTCCTTGCTCTGCCTCTGCCCTTCCCTTCCAGGAGACTTGTAAGTGCCTTTTTTTTTTTTTTTTTTTTTTGGTTTTGTTTTTTTATGTGAAGTTTCAGGCTTCCACAGGACAGCTGTGTTCTCCAGGTGGAGATGTTGTGGTCGCAGTTGTGCTTTGTAGGTGGAGTTTTGCACTTGGTGGCATTCAGCTCTTCTGGCAGATGCCTTAGGTCCCTGTGATTTGGGCTAAATGGCTTCTTCCCCCACTTGCACAGCTGGTGCTGGTTTGCTGCTGAAGGTCCCACAGCTGTGGGGAAGGGGCTGCCAAAGGCGTCTTTCCATAGGCTTTAATAGTCTTCTGACGGGGCTGTGGTGAGTGTGGTTCTGTATCTTTGGGGTGGGATGAGGGGAGCTTTTTTTAATACCCTTTTTGAGTATGAAAGAGTGATTTTGGTGACTAATGTGTTTATAAGTAAGTGATACCCTTAAATACAAACAAACAAGAAAAAAGTGGTCAAAGCAAAACTAGTGCTAGAAGAGTTGGGCCTGGTTTGGAAGGGGAGCTGCTTGGAGACGGTATCGTTCGCTCTGTTTCTCAGAGCAGCTCTCTGTTGCCTGTGCCTGGAGCCAGCTGAGAGGGGGCTGCTCACTCCCCCACCCCGGTTACTGGTCTCTGCCTCTGCTCCGTCATGAGCTCCCAGAGCAGGAAGGAGCTGTTTCTTGCTCTCCTTATTTTTCACTTATTTTCCTCTTGGTGCTGTGCATCCTGGCAGCGTGTGCAGCGGAGAAGGGGCTGGAGTGTAGGAGATCTGTCTGTGTCAGCTGCTCCTGCTTGGCTAAATCTTCTCTTTGTATCTTTGTGTGGGGTTTTTTGTTAGAAACGGGACCAATGATGTTTTCATCCCTCAATACTATTTCCCAGTGTCTGGAATCCAGAAACAAAAATTGTCACATAGGTTCAGCTACCATAGCTCATCTGTCAGAACAGCAAATCCAGATGAAACGATGTTTCAGAACAAATGCTTTGTGCCTAGAAAGGATTGTAACCTGTCTTTGGAAGAGCAGGTGGGTTTCCAGCCTTTGGGGCTGCAGAGCTGGGGAGCACCGTGTTGGCTGTAGAGGGGCCAGTGAGCCCATGGCGTGGAACACTTAAGGGAACGGGGTAACGCTGCAGCCCCTGCCTCCGAGCAGCAGGTGAGTGCGTTTTGATGAAGTAGAACAGGACTCAGCTATTTTTTTTCCCCCCTAATACTTTTATTACTCTTGTTTACTGCAAAAGCAGTGCAATAACTAGTACGGTCTGGGTTTAAGTTCATGCAATCAGAGGTGTTGCCTCAATTTACATTGAGGCGCTGAGCCACAACGTGTTTACTGGAGTACAGCAATTAATGGTACATACTTCTTGCTGGTTTTGCTGGGTTTCCCATGAATAGCTTGCAATTTTTCTCAAATATGTGGTGTGGAAAATCTATTCAGTAATATATGCAAATAATCTTTGGTTCTAAACAAATATCTGATGCTTGAAATTTGTGGTTGTGACTGGGCATGTAGGTCTCTTCTAGAACTGGGTGTTGTTGCATTCACTAGGAACGTATCGTAGCAGCTTAAAACATTTTCTTTCCTTTTAAAATGACTTTTTTTTTTTTTACTGATGTACCTGTTAAAACATAAATATGAACTGAGCAGAAAAAGGAGACAAAAATTACGCTTTAAATATTCTTTTGTTGTATATTGATAGTATTTATGTTTTAAAACTGTAGCTTTCAAAATCTTTATGCAACAGAATGCATTTTTCATGTGCATTTCTCTGTGCATTACACAGACTGATTAGAGATGAACTGCTCTCATTTGTTTTTAAGCTTTTTTTTTTTTTTTAATTAAGTCTCTACTTTCTTTTATAAACACTTCTCCTGACAGAGAGAAATAGTCTAGTGAGTTGGACATGAAGCTATGAGCCAAAAAACTGAGGAGCCAGTTCCAGTTGATAGACTGGCTTGAACTTGTCAACACATCTTAAAAAAGAAAAGTTTTTAGATGTGCAACTGCACTACAACTTGCAATAAGGCAAGGTTTGGTTTCCAGAGTTGCCAATACAAATTGTTTTTACTGATTTCTAGAGTTTCACGGAAAATGGCATCGTTACAGGGTTGTTTTTTTTTTTTTAACAGTAAAATTGTGGGGTTTGTTTTGTGTGTATGTTTTGGTTTTTTCTTTTTCTTTTTTTTTTTTTTTTTAGACACCAGTAATTCCTCTAATTAATAGTGTCAAGCATGTGAGATTTCTCATAAACCTCAAAAAAGCCTGTTGAATGTAATGGCAAGACTTGCATTGTCTCAAATTAAGTTTGGTCAGACCCTAAACTAAAAGGTTTTTTTCCCCTTTTCCCTCCCCTCCCCCCGCCTCCTTTCCTTGAGGGGGAAAAAGTTTTGGGTTTTTTTTGAGGAAACTGGGGAATTCTAGCATTCCTGGGGACGAGAGGAGAATACTGATTAGAATCAGGCAGAGAGCAAGCAGGTGCTGAGCATGTTCCTTGCTTAACCCTCTGCCCTGCTCCTGCATCCCCGCCCTGACCCAGCACACAGACCCTGCAAAGAGCAGCAAGTTGCCAGATGTTGGAGATGTTTTCAGGGAGAGCAATTATTAACCAGGTCTCGTCTAAAACCAAGGAGTTCCTACAATGGTTGTATTTCATGTTTAAAGCTGGGCTGGATAAGCCACTGGAGACTATGCTGAGGAAAAATACTGTATTTCTGAGGATGAGAACAGGCTGTTCTGTTGCTAAACTGCTGTGTGGCTGTGGTATCCGTTTGCAAAAAGTAATACAAAAAACTAACAAGCAGAGTAGATTGCCTGAGGGGGAAAAGCTGTCTGTCTTTTTTTTTTTTTTTTTTTATGAACAAAAAAGATTTCATGGCTTAGAAACAGTACACCCTAAAGAGAGGTGTGTTTAAAAGTTGGACTCCAAATCTTTTGTCTGGAGAATAATACGCTTGGTGTAAAGAGCGGCACAATGGAAGTCTTTTCTTCTAGTTATGTATGGGCGAGCATCAGTCAGCCAAGGAGGAACTTCAAAGGCCAAAGTAAAAACTTGCTAGGCTCTTTCTTTCCTGACAGGTTTTTCTTGAGGTAAGACGGGGAGAGCTGTTTGTGCTGGGAGCTGGTGCTCTCCTCCTGTAGCAGAGGAGGCACTAGGTCATGTGCAAACCGAGGTACCCAGCCTGAACTATCTGTCTCCAGTTCATGTGTCTCTTTGGAAGCTACTAAACTGTCTCATCTCATGAGTATTTTATTGCTTATTCATAAAGAGATGTCAGAAATTCCACTTCTGCCTTGCTGGGAAGGCACCATGCCAGACGGAAGGGGAAGCTGTTTTCTAAACGTGTTCCTAGGGAAGATGATCTATTCCTCTGCCTTCAGAAAATCCTCATACACCATAAATTGTCTTTCAGGTGGGAAAATGGCCCCGATGTGTTTTAATATAAGTAGTCCAAGGATATAACTGCTGTGTATTAAATAAGCCACAGAACTTCATGTCTGTCATGTAAATAACATCCAGAGGAAGGTCTTCAACATGACCTTACATCATCATTTCATTTTGTGAATTCTGAAAGCTTTCTTTTACCTTGGAATTTATTTACATGTTGTTAAATGCAGCAGTCATTTACCTAGGTTAAAACTGGATTTAAGCAGCAATTTAGTGTTACCCGCAAGGCTGTGTTCTGGAGGCTTACAAAAAATCATGCCCTGCTACTTCAGCGGATGGTGCATGTCACATTGATCTTTGTTAAAGGCAGAGGCACAACAGAGAAACCAGAGGTTGCCTAACGGAGAAGGCAGCTCTTCTGTGTTCCCAAGGCCACAAAGCAGAGCAGTCCATACCACAAGCCTAAAATACAGCTGAACTACGCTGACTTTCCCACTGATGCGTGCAAGGCCATTCACTTTCTGGGGAGTGGGGTAGGGCAAGACAATCACCTTTTGGTACAAAAGAAATATTAAAGCACCTTAGCTCTAATACTTAAGGAATGCTTGTACAGCCAAGAGAGCTGTAGCCAGCCTGCCTTCACGAGGTGGTACATGAGCATCAGTGAATGTGGCTTGTGCTACTGTGGAGCTGGTCATCAAGCAAAGCCGTGGAGGAGAGCGTGGGGTCACCTTTCTCATGAAGCATGTAGCTATTTATCTGAGCATCAGAGAAAGCTGAGGTATGTTGTTTTCATAGTGTGATTGGTGCTAGCCTTTATTTGGACTTCAGTGCTGTGAGAGGAGGCTGGTGGTGGCTGGTGGGTGTGCTTGCTCTGTGTTCCCATCCTGGTGATCTAGCTGTGCCAGATTTACAACTTGAGTCCCTCTCCATGAGAGCCATGCAGTTAGCTAAGCACTCGGTGGGGAAGAGGAACCACTAATTATGTAATTATGAACGAGCTGGCAATAACGTGTTTCAGTGACTCTCTTTCATACTGTGTTTGAGTTGATGGCTTCAAGAATGGAAAACAAAACTTGGGATGACGTTGAAGATCTCTGTTTGGATGCTCTGTCTTTTGGCTCAAGCCTGCCATACGTGCTCAGGCATCCTTGGCTTAAGTCAGGCTGTTTGAAGGAAACGGGGTTGTAAATAAATTATTTGCCCACAACAGTAGCAGTTGTGGTGATATTTGCTAGGAGTGCATTACGTGTTTTATCTAGATGGAGTCTATGGACTGCTTTAAAGCAGTCCACTCAGTGGTGGATAACTGAGACAAGCTGGCTTAGAGTTGATTGGCTTAAATTTGCTGTACAAGGGTTCGCACACCTACTATAGAGAACTTCTAAGGAAAATTTCTGTAAGTGGCAAAAAAGATGGGTGACCACTGCATTGATGATTTCAGGTGAGTTCAGCTTCATTGCTGCGAGGGTTTCAGTTCGCAAAGCAAAGGGGTGTTTGTATTCATCAGGGAGCACAGAAATATACGTGCAGTTGTGGAGAGCAGTCATCTGAACGGATGCTATTTTACAATAAATCTCAGATGTGCAATACCACAACCTATTCATGGTTTTTCTTTTGGCATAATGCAATGCCATCTAACTCTGAAAATCAAATCTGTGGACAATCAGTTACGATTAACTTTATCTTCCATTTTAGGAAAAGGGTGAAAGATCAAATAGAGATCAGAGCCAAAAAATGGGACAGCAGGCTTGGATTTGGTAGAGCGTTGTCAGTGGGATTTTAGCTTTAAGAGAAGCATTTTAGTTTCTGGTTCTGTTGTGGGCTGACAGACTTGGACTGTTAGTGGGAATTGGATAATAGTCCTTGTTATGCATCAGCTGTACAGAGCTTAAAATGTATTTGGGAAATGAGAGTATTTGGTCCCCACTTGTATGGAACATTTTTAGACTTGCAATTTGAATGTAACAGTTTTGGCCATGATCATGTCTGTATTCTCATCTCCAAAGTACTTAAAATAATAAAACATCCTTTGACTTCCCTAGTGGAAAAGTACTAGATAAATTCCGGGTATTATTTTTACCCTATTTGTTCTCCTGATTTAAACCGCTGGCTGTTTGCCAGAGACTGAGATAGAGGAGAGTTGAGGACCAGGAGGAGTTCTTATTTTACTATTACTTTTCATCAGATGTTCATCACTCACGGAGTAAGTGCCACAGGCACTTGCAGAATGAGTCTTTACAGGTATCAAAATAGAACAAAACCCTGAGAATTTGTCTGACAAGTTTGTGTCACACAAATATTTGGGATGTATTTGGGCATTTATCTGTCCCCGTCCTTGACTGCACAGGGAAGAGCGCTGTATAAAGAGCTCAGCATCAGGGTCAGTACACTTAGATTTAGTCCCTGTCATCTCCTTTTTCCTCTATGTTTCTGTAGTTACTGTGTGTCAGAGTCAGATCTTAGTAAGAGAACAAATTTTAATCTCCTTTTATATGTTTTGATAGGTTACAAAGAGGAAACCAGCATCATTTGAGATACTGACTTAATCTAATTACTTTTGTGAAACAAGAAGTAATGGACTGAGGCATTACAAATTTGTACTTCCACGTAGATGTTCCAAAAAACTGGCAGGAATTAGTGCCATAATACAGAATACGTTTTAAGACCAGATTCTGGTCCTGGCATCAAATTTGATGCCTGCTGGCACTAAATCAGAGTGGTTCCTTTGTTGAAGTCCCTTGATTTCCAGCAGCGTAACAGAGATCTGAATCTGGCTTTATGCATAATTCTGTACGGTTTGAACAACTGAGGGCTTTTTCCTGAGCAAGGGCATGTAGGATGTACTGCCAGGTATAGGATTATCTGTGTTGTAAGGTTTAGTTATTTTTCTAATTTTACTTTGGGGATATTAGTTGATGTTTATAGAGGACTTTATTCATTCCATAACTTGTTTATATTTATATAGCAAAATAGAATAATGCTATGGTTTTGGGTGAATCTGAAAGATTTCTGGTCACTTTTAATTCAGCTTCTGTAATAAGGTGGGAAATCACGCTATAGTCAAATCTACGTATTTATCTGATATTAGTCCCCTGAATGTATTGTTAAGAAATCTTAGAGCACCATTCCTTAAGATCTGTAAGTTCTGCTTCTTGGGGGTGTGTCATATTTTGCATGTACGTGCGTACAAATGTACACAGCAGATATATGTAAACTATGGAGCTGTTGGGGCAGAGCTGAGTCTGACCAGGCACGCTGCTTGTGCAGCCAGAAGAAAATCATGTACTTTTGACAATAGATGCATTTGTAACTGTTTAAACCGAGCTGTACCAGCTTTTATTAGTAAAAGGATGCAAATGGGGGATTTTATGCATATTTTAAGAAAAGTTTCTTTTGCTGCTCAGAGGCTTTGCTGTCAACACTCATTAAAGTCTCCAAATTAAAAAAACTCAGACAAACAAAAAGCCCAAAACAACAAACAACCCACCCCAAACCCCAAGTTTCAAACAAAACCCAATCCTATGCATATTCTCCCTGTGACGGATAATTTAGTAAACTAGTCTGTATCCTCTAAGACACTTTTCTGGCACCAGTCCATGTGAGCACTGTTAATGTCCTT